>JBBMKE010063710.1:0-17919 GCA_037834125.1 Lippia alba | reverse complement strand
GATATTACTTCCAAAAGCTGTAAATTAAGCCTACAAGTGATCTCCTACAAGAGAAATCAACTAACATAGCAAAACACATAATTAATTTGCAGTAATCTCATTTGATTCATCAAATAAAAAATGAATCTAATTAATTAGAATAGCCAAGTCTGAGCTCCAAGTCCAAATCCTCCTTGGCATCATGGACCAAACTCAAGTTCAAATCCAATCTAACAAGCTCATTTCCTTTCCAAACCCTAGCATCTGGACCAGCATTCTTCGTTGTCTTTCCCGAATCCGATCCTCTCAAAAATCTCATCATATCATGATCATCAACCTTTTCTTCCAGCAGAGAAGCCTTATTATAAGGTAAAAACTCTTTGCCTGTGCAGGACAAAGAAGACAAACTAGGGTTAGGGTTAAGATTAGGGTTTCCAGGATGATGATGATCCCATGAAGGCGAAAGTCTCATTCTCGCCCTCTCTCTCCTGTGCACATTCATATGCCCTCCTAGTGCTTGTGCAGACTTGAACTCTTTTTTGCAAAAGCTGCACTTGTAGTTCCTCTGAGGCCATGAAAACCCGTAAGCTCGATCTTTCTCGAAGCTCAGATTGGTGCCATCCCATGAATCTTTCAACCTCTGCTCGTAAACCAACTTCAATTTCTCCATGAAAATCCCGTTTCTTAAGCAACAAGAACTGAAAAAGAGTCAATAGACTAGTTTCAAATAAAGAACTTATCAAATAAAGAAGAAAATAAAGCAGCAGCTGCAAGTGTTGATCTTTTTTTATTGCTATGCAGAGTTGTATATATATTCTTTGTTGAAAGAAAGAAAAAGAAAAATGAAGCAAGCAGGACTGCAGGAGAGAGAAATGGATTTGATCAAGATTGTAATATGTGAGCTGAGAATGCAAGAATTTAGAGTAGTTCACCTGCAATCTGTCTGTTGCTAAAACTGGGGATTGCTTAATGAATGAGCTCAGAAACTTTGGGATTCTATTGTGCTCTCTTTTTTGCCAAATATAGGTGAAATATAGTAAATGTATGGCATGATTATGAGCATTTAATTAAACAGTTCTTTTTTCCCTGGGGAAAGAATGATACTTTTTGGTTGATGTTTTGCCATATTGAATATATTGCACTTTCTTAAGAGTTAATCAGTGTAAGAAATTGAGTGAACTCTGGTTTGTACCTAATTTTCATAAACCAATGTTACTAGACTGACATCTTTTTATATAATTCATTTACCATGTGATTAGTACATATTTTAGGAATTATGATCATTCACATAAGACATTAAAATGTATTTTTCAATTCTACTTAAAATGAAAATCTTGACATCCAACTCAACATTTTCCCAATTTTTATCTGGTTCATATGGCTGCCTCGGGGACTTTTTCCATCCATAAAATGAATTTTTGATAATAATTTGATAAACATGATAATTAAATTTGTAGAATTTACAAAATATAATTGTAAATTACCAACTCCAATGAAATCAGCCGGACCAGTAACCAATAGTGTTATTGAATTTATCTCCAACCCGATGTTAAAAACATATACTACACTCGCACAAAATTATGATTTAATTATTTAACCAATAACTAATTTTTGATAAAACTATAGATTAAAAGTGAAATAAATCATAACTATCAATGTTTTTAGGAGAAAATTGCAAAAATGGTATACCATTGGCACTTATTCAGCAGGATTGGTACACCGGCTATTCCGGTGGCAGATCTACTCCATATCTCCCAAACTTGCGCAAAATGATGACACTTTTTCGCCGGAAAACATAAAACCTTACGGAAACAGTCCAACTTTTATAAAACCTCGTATGACGTCGTCACATTGACTCCTGTGTGGCTGTGACATGTGTGCCACATAACTTACTTTTGCCACAAAGCAGCTGACTTGGTTGACAACAATTAACAACACAAAGAAAATTCAAAAATATAAAATACTTATAATTCAATTTCTCATTCCAACCTGTTCACATTCATTTTCTCAACACTCAACAGAAAATATTTTACATTCAAAGAAATATTTTTTTCCACTATTGATGGTGTCGGAAATGGTCAAGGAGGAGTTAACACCAAACACTTTCTATTTGTGTAAAGGGAAGACCACCACAGGCGTTTGAGCCTCAGGAATTGGGTTCCCGTTGAGCGTGGGTTCTACCAGCTAGGGTAACACCAAGGAAGAAGGTGAAGTTGTGTGAAGCTTGAAAATGTGCAGCAATGGGATTTTCCAGTTCAGTATAATGTGTTTCTTGTGGGTGAAGAAATCAGTAAAATAGATGAAGATGACTTGAGGAAAGTGTGTGAAAGTTCCTCTATTTATAGGTTGAGGGTAAGGGGTACTTAGTAATATTACCCGTGTGGTCCAGGAAAGAATGTTGCCCTAGACACGTGGCGGAACGTGAGGGCCTAAAAGTGACGTGCGTGCGTCATTATCACCTTTTAGGCAGTTATGCCCAGTTGTTGTGTCAGCGGCAGTTAAGGGATTATTTTCCCGAGCAATAAGACGCTCATATGCCTGGTGCCGAGCGTGGGGACGCTCGGGGATGGGCTCCTCGTAAGAGGTGGTGGAGCATTGAGCCTGCGAGAGTTAGAGATTCGAGGGTTGACTCACTCGAGGGTGAGGTTCAGTTGGGGCAACCCCTCAACGAAGATCGGTTGCGAGTGTTGAGGTTGGGCGCGAGCCGCGAACCTCAACTGCTTGAGCATTCCATTAAGTTGTCACTGGGTCATGGAGGGAATCCTCTGCGATCATGCCATGTGGACGGTGGAGATGTGAGCGTACTCTGGGTTCCATCATTTTGCCCCCCAAATTCTACAGTGTAGCCCGAGCGTACTGTGGAATTTTAAATACTTTTGAGTGATTCCATTTGGAATAGGAATGGTCAAGGCTTTCCAGATGTAGATTAATGTGAGTGTTTCTGCAACGGACATAACTGGCACGACATTACATGCTGTCTTATCTCGCAGACACTTTCCACAATTGCATTAAATGAGGAATGAAGGCGTGGGCGTGTGAGTCTCGGGCGACGTGGGGCAGTTACCAAAAGCGTCGCGATTACCAAGGAGGGAAATGATTGTGTTTTGAGTTTGTGCATATCCCAAAACATATAAATAGGGATTTGGCGTATCATTTTCACTCTTTACGCACTTAAAGTAAGCTTAAGCATCCATATTCTCTGTAAATTTTTGCATTTTCCGGTGAAACTTCAAACCTCCGACTAAGGTAATCATCTACTGGTTAATCCCATGCTAACATTAGGCTTTAGATTTGAGAGAATCGTCCTTTAATCCATCAAGAGCGACTATCAATCTCAGGACCCTTAGATTTCCAGATGCCATTTCTCTCATAAAACCCCATTTTAACTAAACACCAAGTTCCATAGCTAGTTCAGATTCCTCCCATGATTCTACAGTAAGCAATATGGCACAGAAGATTGAGAAGATGTCTCCTCACGTGTCTCCTCACCGGGACAATATTCCGGAGGCAGTCCCGGTAAGAACGGCGAGCGGTGACGGGAATGGTATTCCGGCGGTGATTCCCGTCGCCAGTACTAGCGGTGTTGGCGAAGATGAGGAATTAAATGCCGTTGTTCGTGGGATGAACGAGCATCCTCCTGTAGATATAGCGGGGGTCTTCGAGCAGTATGATAACACCTTACTGATGATGTGACAGGGAGAGAGGGTTCTCCCATTTACCAATTCTGCCATAAGGCCCCAAAACCATGTGGTGATAGTGGCTATGAACCTTAACGAGGAGGGTCCATCTGAGCGGAGAGTAGAAGACGAGCCTCCACAGAAAAGAAGAAAGGGAAAAGAAACAACGACCTAAGAAAAGAGGCCTAACCCTCATAAGACAGAGAAGACGCATGGGAAAATTGAGGGTATGTGGACCACCCTGGAGTTCAACAAATTAGTAGAGGGTGATTACTGGTCGAGCGACATAGTGACCCGTACTCCTCAGAAGCATGAGCGAGCCAACAATCCCCCAGAGGGATGGATGACCATGTACAGGGATGCCGTGGTGGGAGGAGGCCTGCGATTCCCCATTTCCCGAGAGATGAGGGATATCCTCAACTACCTGAACCTGACTCCTTCCCAGATTTTGCCCAATGGGATCGTGCTAATTAACGTCTTCATAATGTTGATGAAGGCAACCGGCTAAGAACCCTCAGTGAACAACTTCACACGCCTATTTCAGATATCGCGGTCTCCCCGATCCTCACCTGAACCCGACTTTTATTACATTTCCTCGAAGAGATATATGAGGATGATCAACTCGCCTGCAACCTCCTTGGGCGAGACTTAGAAAGGCAAGTTCCTGTACGTGAGGGTCCCGAGGAGATGTTTGGGTCCCAATGAAGTGGATAGAGCATGGCGAGGAGGAAGCCCTTATAAGGTTGAGGTCTCCTAATGTAGTTTTCGAGGGTTGGACGAGAAGCGTAGCTTTCATGATGAAGGAATGTAGGAGGCTGATAGAAGCAAAGGGCATACTGAAAAATGAAGAAGTACTGTTCCGGTTTGGCTTTTCGAGCCCCCGGAGTATAGTCGAGAATCCCCCCGCTTGAATAATGGAGAAAGATGGTTAGAACCTAGGCACTAACTTTCACTAACTTTCTTACTGACTTCGAGCATTCCCTTGAATTCCTGCATTTAGTTTTACCATACTTAGTATTTCTTATGTTTTTCCTTTGTATTGATAACCTTTCTGATTCGGTTTTATATTGTGCAGCGATCGAAATACTCATAGCTGGCAAGGCAGCATCGAAGCTCGCGAAGCTTTTGAAAGCACCCATCGCGGCTGCACCGGCCCCACAACAATAGAACATTCTCCCGTCATAAGGCACTCCTCAACAAACGGGTCCTCGGGATGATGATGGTCGGGTCACCGAACGGCACTTGGTCGACGAGCTGGACAACCAAGGCTCGAATAATGTAGAGGTCCAAGAGATAGTGGTTGCTCCTCCGGCAACAGAGACCCCGAGCGTAGAAACAATGGCACAAGCGAGCTCGGGAGTAGAAATCCACGAGAGTGGGTCGGAGCCCTCGAGAAAAAGGAAGAGGATGGCGGACCCTCACCAGGTTTCAGGCAAAGGCAAAAGAGGACGGCTGGGACCACTGACTTTGATGACGGTTACACCTCTTCCTCCGAGGGAGGAAGAGGACTACTGGAGGTTCGAGCTTGTGGGAGACGCTCGATACATGAGAGATCCGGCAGATGGGCCGGTGTTGATGAAGAGAGTACCCAACGCTCGGCTTTTCTGCCAGAACATCTTCAACCGAGCCCAATTTGGGAGAGATCACGCTCGGTTGATCAACCAAACTGCGGAGGAGCTCGTGGCCGATGCGAGCCACGTGTTGATTACAGTTCCTATTTCTTCACCCCTCTGAGATAATGCTTCCATTTTTCCACAACGACATGCATGCAAATATCTTCTCAATACTTAACATTTTCTCTGCTTCGCAGGAGGTGCTTCCCAGGTTGAAGAGCTTGGAGCAGCGGACTAAGGCTTACGCGGCCCACAAAACCAAGTACAAGAGGCTCGCGAGGCTGCATGACCCCACCGCATGGTACCGGGAACGTACTGAGCTAGCGGATAAGCTCAAGGCTGTCTTGGGCAAATATCCAGAACCCTCTCGACTTGGTTCCCTTATCTATGGCGCCTCCAGAGCTCGAGCAGCCCTCATCTTCCAATGTTCCTTATGAAGAAGAAGCTGCCTGAAGCCTTAGAGTCTTTCCTTAATTTACTATTTCTGTTTCCTTCTCTATTTTAACGTCAAGTACTTTTCCATGTATTCGAACAATCATAGCCTTTGTTTTGACTTTACTGTTTGGCTTAGCTTTTGTCAAACACTTAACATATTTTTCTCTTACTGAATGAATGCTCCCGTTTCTGTTTAATTTCTGTATTTTGTATGCTTGAATTGTGCGTAGAATTTAAAAATACTCTCATCTTGGTTCTGTTTCTGTTGAATGATAGGATACCATAGTTGATTTGTAGGGGCTTGAGATTGTGTCCACACGGGGATCACCTTGGCCAATTAAGCCCAAACAAGAAGAATAAATTTTAACATTGCTGCTTAAAAATATGTTAAAGTACAAAGAGCAAATTTGTGAGTAATGACCGTCGAAAGCTTCTGACTGCGTTAGACTTGAACTTAGAAATCTTAGGAAAACTTGTTGAGTGTCTAAGCAAGTGGTAATCCGTCAAAGAATTCCGAGAGTAAGCTAGGATCAAATTCGGTTGCTTGATTTGCCCGTGAATTTTGATCTACTGAGTCCGCTTGTTTCAGAGGGACTAGAGTAGTGTTATATGGTGCTATTTCGACATGGAGCTTTCTCGACTCGGAGTTAGCTTTGCTGACCCTCGAAGGAGAGATGTTCATAAAAATAGAGAAAATAAAAGACAACCAAAATACTTTAAGCAGTTGTATTTCATACTTAATGATGTGTTAAGAGAAAGTACAATTTATCCCGAAGGGCATGATACAAAACTCATACGTAAAATCTTCTAAGATTGCAACGCTCGCCTTTCAAAATTTCTAGCAAGTAGGTATTATTTGCGCGTACTTGTATAACTTTGAAGGGGCCTTCCCAGTTAGGGTCTAACCTACCCACATGCTTAGAGACTTCAACTTTCTTGAGAACTAGGTCTCCCAGTTGGAAAGTTCTCTCCTTGACATGCGTGTTGTACTGCGAGGCGACCGTTGCCTTGTATTTGTGGATGCAAGCCCAAGTGGTGTCGTGCTTTTCGTCGAGCAAGTCCAGTTCCAGCGCTCAATTGTTGTTGTTAGCAATGGGCTCAAATTAGGCTACTAGTGCAGACTCTTGAGCGAGCTCTGCAAGTATCATTGCCTCAGATCCATATGTTAGAACGTATGGAATCTCGCCTGTTGCCGCTCGTGGGGTAGTCCGATATGCCTAGAGGGCTCCTTGGAGTTATTCTGCCCACTCTCCCTTCTTACTCTCGAGCATTATTTTGAGATGCTGAAGTATAATCCGATTGGTTACCTCAGCTTGACCGTTGGCCTGTGGATGGCCTACGGAAGTGAAGCGTTGCTCGATGCCCAGTTCCAAGCACCAGTCTCGAGTGTCTGCAGTGATAAACTGGGATCCGTTGTCCGAGATGAGCACTCTCGAAATGCCATTCCTGCAAGTAATATTCCTCCAAATGAAGTCCCTGACTGTTCGGAACATGATTTTGGCAACAACCTCACCCTCAGCTAATTTCGTGAAATAATCTACCACTATGATTGCGAACTTCCTTTGTCCGACCGCTATAGGTAGGGGTCCGACGATATCGATGCCCCATTGATAGAAGGACCATGATACGTCAACAAGGATCATTTGAGCCGCGGGGAATTGAGGGACATTTGAGTGGAATTGGAATTTGGGACATCTCTTAGAGTAATTAATGGCATCCTGCAAGACCGAGGGCCAGTAGAATCCACTACTTAGTATCTTCTTGGCTAGAATCCGACTGTCAGAATGGTTTCCACAACTACCGCCATGTATATGCTCTAACACTTCCTTCACCTGTGAAGGTCTCAAACACCTCATGGGTGGTCCTTGGAATGAGCGTTTAAAGAGCTGCCCCTCGCTGTCTAGTGAGAATTTGGGGGCTTGGTTCCTTACCTTTCTCGCCTCAACCTTATCGCTCGGGAGGGTCCCATCTTTGAGGAACAAGATAACTGCGTCGAGCCAGCATGGCTCGGATGGATCAATCATGTTGATCTGCCCTGACGACTTGTTTTCTTCTATCAAAGGTCCCTCGGTTCTGAGAAAGGTGACTGTCCGCTCGCAGATCCTATCCAGATAAGATGCAAACTTTGAGAGAGCGTCTGTGAGCTCGTTTTCTGCTCGCGGGATATGCAGTAAGTGGAACTCCTTGAATTCGGCGATGATTTCTTTGGTTTTCGCCAGATAACGCACCATGGTGGTTTTTCGAGCTTCATAAGTTCCGTCAATTTGACTTACAATCAACTGGGAGTCCACATATGTTGTTATCCTGGTAGCTCCATTCCTTCGAGCGATTCTGAGTCCCTGAATAAACGCTTCGTACTCTGCCTTGTTGTTGGTAGCTTGGAAGGAGAGTTTGATTGCAAAGTCCATTCTGTTCCATAGGGATCCCTGAGGGTCACCCCGGCTCCCCGCTTGTGAGGTCGAGGAACCATTTGTGTGCAGCAGCCATAAACCTTCATCTTCGAGCAACGAGGAATCTAAACCGAAATGCTCTACTAAGAGGTCTGCCACTGCCTGGGCTTGGATGTCTGTGCACGGCTTGAAGCTGATATCAAATTGGCTTAGCTAAAGGGACCACTTGATCAGCCTTACGAAGACATCTGGCTTGGCCAGGACTTGCTTGAGGGGTTGATCAGTGAGCACTTTAATAGAGTGCGCTTGAAAATAAGACCTTAATCTTCGAGAAACATTGATGACGGTAAAGGCTTTTTGATCTCCGCACTTGCGAAGTTTTGCTCAAATAGTAGATGGGTAGGTGCTTCCGCTCGCACACTGCGACGAGCACTACGCTTGTGGCTTCCGAGGAGACAAATAGATAGATTAAAAGATACTTTCCTTCTACTGGCTTCGTTAAAAGTAGAGCACACGAGAGGTATTGTTTCATAATCTGAAGGGCATCTTCACATTCCATAGTCCATTCGAAGTTGCGAGCGTTGTGCAGGATTTTGAAGAAGGGCAGGTTTCTGTTAGCGGATCGAGAGATGAATCTATTAAGGGAGATTATCTTTCCTACTAACACGTGAACCTTTCTAACTTTTTGAGAAGACGGGATATCCAAAATAGCTTTGATCTTCTCTGGATTAGCTTCTATCCCTCATTGGCTAACCACGTAGCTAAGGAATTTACCGCCTCGGACCCCGAACGTACATTTTGAGGGATTGAGCTTTATACCGTACTGTCTGAGGATACTGAACGCTCGGCGGAGGCCATCCAAGTGTGAGCCTTGACGCTCACTTTTCACAATCATGTCGTCCACGTAGACCTCCATGGATTTCCTTATCTCAGGCTCGAACATTCGGTTGACGAGACGCTGATAAGTAGCCCCAGCATTCTTGAGACCAAATGGCATAACCAAGAAGCAGTAAACCCCAACATGAACCACAAATGAGGTCTTTAGGCCATCCTCGGGAGCCATGAAGATCTGTAGTATCCTTGAAAAGTATTCATCATGCTCATAAGCTCGCAACCTGCAGTTGAGTCCATCAATTGGTCTATGCGAGGCAGAGGGTATAGATCCTTCGGACATGCCTTGTTCAAATCTGTGAAATCATTACACATGCGCCACTTATTTGCGCTCTTGGGAACGAGGACCACGTTGAATAGCCATTCCTGATATAGAATTTCCTCTATATATTGAGCATCGAGGAGCTTGTTGACTTCTTCTTTAATTACCTTTTTTCAGAATCCATATACATCTCTCTTTTTCTGCTTGATGGGCTTGAAAGTCGAGTCAACGTTGAGTCTGTGGAGTATGATGCTCGAGTTAATACCAATAAGATTTGATGCTTTCCATGCAAAGATATCCAGGTTCTCTCTGAGGAAGTCGGTCATCATGACCTGTGCTGGACCCTCGAGGTTCGAGCCTATTTGTGTAGACTTCTCTGAATTGCCTGGTTCTAGTTCAATGGTGAGGTACTTCTCATTAGGCTCTATTCTGACTTTGGGGAGCGTTGCTTCGAGCGCTCTTTTCTTTCTTGTGAGGCTATTATCCATTTTCTCCAATGGTTGGTCTTCCTCGCTGCCGGAGGACTCCTCAACGGCTCCAGGGGGTCCATCACTCGTGGAAGCTTTGGACCCTCTTTTCTTTTTTTTCTTCTTGTAGAGCTTGGCCCGCTTACGATCGGGACCGTCTTTGTCGAACTTTGGGAAATCTACTGTTTTCTACATGGAGCCTTATTCTATGGTTTGCTTGGGTTTGTGGCTATGAAGGGACAGAATATAGCACTCTCAGGCTTCATTCACATTGCACAAAACCTCTCCGATTCTCTCGGGAGTGGGGAACTTGAGCTTCTGATGGTAGGTAGAAATTACGGCTTTGAAGTCCATGAGGGCTGGTCACCCAATGATGATGTTGTATGGTAAGTCTACCTCAACAACTGCATATAAAACATTCAAAGTCTTACACTGTAGAGCACGACCAAAAGAGGTGGCCAAGCGTATCTGTCCGCGAGGGACAATCTCGGAACCCCCAAAACCAATAAGGTTTGTTCTGAGGGGTTCGAGGGGGATGTTTGTGATGTTTATCTTTTAAAACATTAAGTACGGAAAAACATTAACTGAGCTTCCACTTTCATCCAAGACCTTCTTTTGCAACATGATTATGCACATCTAAGCTAACCACCATACGACAGTTAAAAGTTTCGCTGGCCCCATGCGGTATTACTATATGCTCTAAATCCCTGTCTGTAAAGCCTACAATATCATTTTTGCTTGAGCGCTGGTTGGCCTTCACAGAGTACACGGATTGGACTCGCTGGGACTTCTAATCATAGCTCCGTATAAAGCAGCGGCGAGAGGCATTCAAATCTCCTCCCAAGGGTCCGCCAGCGATCATGTGGATGACCGTATAGGGCTAGTTCTCGAGCTCGCCAGTCTTCTGTTTCTCTCGATTGCTCTCCTCGGGCTGATGGCGAGGGGGACTCCTTGAAAGTGAACGGCTCCTTCTGCCATCATGCACTCGTTCATTGCAGCGCTCGTGGAATCACTTGAGGGCCCTCACGAATTCTTTAAGGTGCTCCCCGACGATGAGTCTTTGAATCTCTGTCTTGAGTTGACGGAAGTCGTTGGTATCATTGCCTTTTTGCTTATGAAAGGCACAATACTTTCCCGAGCTTCTTTAAGCCTCGATTTCTCTCATCTTCGGTGGTCTCTTGAAGAGTTTTTTATCCGCCAGGGAATAGAATTCGGTAATAGGCTTGTTGAGCGGGATACGCTCGCGCTCGGACCTTCGCGGTGGTGATAGGTTTCTTCTGGTGTGGGGAGGACTGCGGCGACGGTTGTTCTTGTTTGGCTTACTCTTATCTAGGGCCTAACCATTGGATGGGGGTTAGCCAAGACGTCTTTTCTCGGGCCTGGTACATATCCTCGAGAGTGAAATGAGAGTTAGCAATCTCCCTTAGCTCGAGCAAGGTTTGCGGCTTCTTCTTCGCCACCTCCTCAACGAATTCCTTGCTCACGTAGTTCTTCATGTTGATGGATTGAAAGAGCACGTGTCTAATGAAGACCATTGACGATCGTTCCACCAACAGAACTTCCTTATTGAACCTCCCCATGAAGGATCTGAGGGTTTCGTTAGATCCTTACACCAGATTGTAGAGCATGGTTGCATCGGGAGCGGGTGCCTTCATGGAATTGAAGTGGCTGAGGAAGGCGTCCATCAAATCCCCATACCATCGGATTGAGCACGGAGGGAGTTTCTTGTACCACTCCTGGGCCATTCCCTCGAGGGAGGTGACAAAGACCTTAGCCAAGTAATGAAGGGGATGCTCATAGAGGTGCATCAGATGCACGAAATGATTCAAGTGCTCGGCTGGGTCTGTGGTTCCGTCATATCTATTGATGGACGTGGGGATCTTACCTATCCCCGCTTGAGTCATGAGGACTTCGTCTATGAGGGGTGAGTCGTCGGTCAGCGGTCGATACTCCCCCCTCCACCTGTCATACTCCTCGTAATCCTTGGGACGCTCCCTTCCATCGTGCTGCAGTGGCCGCCGTGGTTCACGAGCGTCTCTGGACTTAGACCCTCACCCCCCAGATGGGGAACTTGGGACCGTGCTCGAGAGAGCTGCTATACCATGTGTTGGAGGTCTTCAAGCTGGTTTTGAACATTGATGAATTGGGGATTTACTTCATTTCTCGGGTTTTCTCTCCTCGAAGATTGGACTTCTTCCCCCTCGTTACCTCATTTTCTTCTGTCTTGAGGTTCCACCACATTCAGCGGTGGTGGTGGTGGCAGGGGTTGTTGATCTACACTCGGAGGCACGCCGTCTCTCGGGGGAGGAGGTAGAACTGGGCATTGTGTCGGTTGGGCATTTTGCGCTGCTTCGAGGGGGTGTGCCCTTAGTCCACCCAGTGGAGGAGCTCCTGCATTTTCCGCTCCCGTCAGGAAGCAAGTTGTGGAGAAGTGCTTCTAAGCGTTTTGAGTAGCTTGAGCCTTGCACTGGGCATAGATCGCCATAAGCTATTGGCTCGTCATTCGTGGTATTTCTACCCCTTAGATCTTACGTGGCAGGGTCATCGAAAGGTGCAGATTCCCCATGTGATAAGGCTGAACGGTCGGCAGCATGCTGGGCATCAAACCCAACATCATGCTCGGTATGACCCCTGGAGTGTATCCCTGTATTACTCTAGGTTGCACGTACATGATGCCTTGTGATGGCATCATCATGGCGAACGCTCCGGCGTTCGCGGATCCTGCAGTGTTCGAGGTGCCCACTGCGTTGGTAGGAATAGTTGGAGGTGCTGGTGGAAGGCTTGGGTTGGCTGTGTTGGTTTGGTTCGCCAAATCCACCGTTAAGTTCACGCCTCCAACCGTGGTGGTGGTGGCGGCAGTGGTGGTACCACCTCCGGGAGTCTCCTCGTTAAATGGAGGGAGTGTGCCTCGGTTGTCCGCTGTTTCAGAACACGTAGTGACTATCTCTAGTGTTGGTGCAAAGCACAACCAAAGGAGAATGAAATGAACTAAACTGGAAAATCGAATCTGAGCAAGGTGGGTGTTACTGTTCAACTAGCTAATGAAAATGGAGGCTGCAAATGGTGGTTTCCCACAGACGGCGCCAAAAATATTGGTGTCGGAAATGGTCAAGGAGGAGTTAATACTAAACACTTTCTATTTGTGTAAACGGAAGACTATCACAGGCGTTTGAGCCTCAGGAACTAGGTTCCCATTGAACGTGGGTTCTCCCAATTAGGGTAACACCAAGGAAGAAGGTGAAGTTGTGCGAAGCTTGAAAATATGCAACAATGGGGTTTTCCAGTTCAATGTAATGTGTCTCTTGTGGGTGAAGAAAGTAGTGAAATAGATGATGATGACTTGAGGAAAGTGTGTGAAAGTTCCTCTATTTATAGGTTGAGGGTAGGGATGTAAACGAGATGAGCCCGTTCGCGAGCCTAACGAACCGAATCAATAAAGGTTCGGGGTTGAGTTCGAAGAAATCGAACCCGAACCGAACCCTGGCTCAGTTCGTGACCTTCACGAACTGAACCTGAACCCTTTATTTCTAAAATTTGAGTTCGCGAGCCGGCTCACGAACCGTAATATTTTAATAATAAAAAATATATTATTATTAATTATACAGTATATATATATATATATATATATAAAATATTGGAAACCCCATTTTCACAAATTCATTTCTGCCGTCCACAGAACACATCTTCCCCCCAATCATTTCATTTTCAATGTACAAACCCTATTTTCTATCTTCACAATCCCGCCGCCCATTATCTCCTTCGTGGCTCCGCCTTCATCCGTCGCAAAGAATTGTCGCGCCACCACGTAGACACCTCCGATACCGCCGCGCTACACTCTCCTCCGCCAGAGCGACGTTTCTGCTGCTGCAATTATCTGTCAAGTTATCGTTGCGCCAACACCACTCCATCCCCGCCGACCGCCACCATATCTTCTCAATCTATGTCGCCATCAAAGCCCCACCACCTATTCATCTGATTGTCGCACCACCGCCCCACTCTTTCTCAGATCTACAGTTCTACACCTTCTCTTTCTTTTCTTTTTTTTAAATATCCAGATCTAGAGCTGAACCTCCGAGTCGAACGCGAATGAACTCGAACCGAACATTGATTCGAACCGAATTCGAACCCAGAATTTGTATTTACGTTAGGCTCAAGTTCGAGTTCGGATTCGAGAAAATTCTTTTGAACTCGAACTCGAACCCTAAAAAAACACTAAGGTTCGGCTCGGCTCGGCTCGGTTCGTTTACATCCCTAGTTGAGGGTAAGGGGTATTTAGTAATATTACCCGTGTGGTCCAGGAAAGAATGTTGCCCTAGGTGGCGGAACATGAGGGCTTGAAAGTGACGTGCATGCGTCACTACCACCTTTTAGGCAGTTATGCCCCGTTGTTGTGTCAGCGGCAGTTAAGGGATTATTATCCCGAGTGATAAGATGCTTATATGCCTAGTGCAGAGCGGAGGGACACTCGGGGATGGGCTATTCGCAAGAGGTGGTGGAGCATTGAGCCTGCGAGCGTTAGAGATTCGAGGGTTGACTCACTCGAGGGTGAGGTTCAGTTGGGGCAACCTCTCAGCGAAGATCGGTTGCGAGGGTTGAGGTTGGGCGTGAGCGTCGAACCTCAACTGCTCGAGCATTCCGTTAAGTTGTCACTGGGTCATGGAGGGAATCCTCTGCGATCATGCCACGTGGACGGTGGAGATGTGAGTGTATTATGGGTTCTATGAACTATATTATTTTTATTAACATTACACCATAATTAGTTTAAGAAATTACAAAATCGGAAGAAAATGTTTTAATTAGATATTTAATTAATATAAAATGTTTTAATAGGAAGGAAAGTCATACAAATTATATTATATTTTAAATAATATTTATTAAAATCTAAATTGAAAAATGCAAAAGGGAAATGTTGATTTTACAAGATGTGGAGGAAGAACACCCCCATCCCAACCCAGTCTGAACCCCCACCGCACCAATTCTGCTAATCTGCTGCTGCCAAGGAAGAACTGCTGCTCAGCACCTCTGTTGGCCCCACATTGAGCCCTCTTAGTCGCTCTCCACCCAGATCCGCCACCACCACCACTGTCGGTTATTTTTAGTACCCCTCGATCCAGATCAGCCATCACTAAGATAAGCCACCATCAAATCAATGGAGGCACCACCACCCATATCCACGGTCGCGGCTGACGCCACCACTCGCAAATTCTTCCAAGGAGAGAGATAGAGAGATAATCGGTAGGCTGAGAGAGAATTAAAAGAAAATTAGGGTTTGTTTAGGAATCAAGTCATTGAGTTAGATGATACTTTGCAGCTGGTTATGGTGGTGGTGGAGAAGTAGGGACGATGATGGTGATGGCTGGTTGTGGTGGAAAAGCAAGGGCGCCGATGGAGGTGGCAACGGTGAAGGAGGTGCCAACGAGAAGGATCGGAGAGAGAGAGAGAGGGGGGCAAACGGAGGGGCAAAATGGTAGACAAAATAAATTATTTTATACAATAATTAGTCATAAAATATTTATATATGTAATATTTGATGTGGCATGGATGTATTGCCATATAAGCGAGAATAGTGCCACGTTGAATTACGGGTTGGGTTTTCGGCGGATTTTATGTTTTCCAGCGAAAAAGTGCATCATTTTGCACGATTTTAGGAGATATGGAGTATGTCTGTCACCGGAATAGTTGGTGTACCAATCCTGCTGAATGGATGCAGAAGGTATATCATTTTTGCAATTTTTGCTATATATGTAAGATTTGATGTGGCATGGATGTATTGCCACATAAACAAGAATAGTGTTACGTTGGATTACATGTCGGGTTTTCGGAGAGTTTTATATTTTTTGGTGAAAAAATGCATTATTTTACGCGATTTTAAGAGATATAGGGTAAATCTGTCACCGAAATAAGGGTAGATCTATTACCGAAATAATTGGTGTACCAATCATGCTGAATGCAATGTTTTCAAAAGCGGACCGGACCAGTTCGACCGGTGACCGGCCCAAGGTCCGATTTGAACTAACCCCTAAAACCAGTGAAGCCTGGATCGGTGTAGAACCGGAAAAATCGTCCGGTTAACCGACTCTTTTAGCCATGAAAAGCGGACCGGACCGCCGGTTTTTGGATTAAGCCCTTCTTTTTCTTTTTTCTTTTTTTTTTAGTTTTTTTTCCTTCAATCTCACGCAGCAACTATTTACTTCCTCCCTCTTCCGGTTGGCACTTCTTCAAGAGAGAATGAGCAAGAAAGCTATCCTGATTGTTTAAAATATGGAATGAATTTTTGCATGAGAAATTGAAAACATTGATAAGAAGGAGATGAAGAAAACTGAAAAAGAGCAACGATGAAGAAAAACTGAAAAAGAATACTCACTCTACACATTCTACGACGGCTAGATTTAGATTTCATTGGGTTTTAAATTTCAATAAGTTTTTATACACTCTTTTTGGGCTTTGGGCCTGTTGGGGTAAGTTTTTAGATGGGTAAAAAACTAAAAATATATCTGATGTGCCACAATTTTAGCTATGGCCCAATCCGCCATGATGGCCCAAGAAGCTCGTTGGAAGCAAGCTTGAAGCCCAGCTTATGGCAGCGGCCCGAGTATAGCATAAGAAGGTGTCAACCCATGATGGAGCAGCAGGAAAAAGGAGTTTGCGTTCTTGCCAGGAAGCACTGGGTAGCCTTGCGGATCACGGCCCAAAAGGCCATCATGCTTGCACGCAACAAAGTTGGTGTCTTCTAGGAGTTTTGTCTTGATAAGTCTGATGCCACCTTATCTGCTAGAATAGAGTCTGAAAGGTGGAAGAGAATGGGAAAAAAGGGAGTCTGTGTTGAAAGGGAGTGGGTTACTTCTCCCTTTATCCTCTCTAAATCCTAACAATCTTCACCTACAAAATATGGAGATGCTTAGCTATATAAAACTGAGGAGGAGAACACATCGTTTTTTTCTTTATCAGAGTAAAAGATTACTCCTCCCTTGTTCACAAATATCCGAGTGTAATTTTTGCAATAATAAAAAGCATCAATTGCACTTCGTTTAGTTCCTTTAATCCACTGTTCCGTTCACTTTACATAAATTCGATGTTGTCACTTTTTTGGTGCACATCAATATCATTTTTCTTTAATTTTTTTTTTGTTTCCTAGATTTTATTCTGAAACATTGTAAATTTTATGGGAAAAAATGTTGGTATGGTGTCATAAATGTAATATATTATTTTATAAATATTGTTAAGGATATAATAATTTTCTTTTAAGTATGAAAAATTATACGTGTATTTTATATATTTATGATATTATATAATTAATTAATAAAATAATTATTTAATTGTTTATTACGTCATACCGGTTTGACCGGTGGTTGAACCGATCGAACCGGTTGAACCGGTGACAAGTAGGCTTACCGATTCGACCTCCAATCCGCTTTTGAAAACATGGCTGAATGGATGCAGATGGTATACCATTTTTGCAATTTTCCTGTCTTTTTAGTGTTCCATGTAATGTTGACAATATTCTATTCCTAAGACAATCATTTATGTGCAGCAACAAACCTTGTCTGCATAAATAATTGTCTAAATTAACCACAAACAAGAATATTAATGTAACATTATTAAGATGGTGCAGCATTAATTGATGAAGTTCTTATATACAGTACCATACGGAGTAAATAAATATGAATATGTAATTCTCAACTACCAGGGGGGGCCTAAAGTAAAAACTCAATATCAGAGAAAGAAACAATAAATTCTTATGACCAATCAAAGCCATTCAAGAATTCATATGATCAGTAAAAGATTAAAGAATATGTATAGCAAAAAATGATGAATTGGAATATAATCGTCATACTCATTTGGGATTATAACTTATGCCTCCTCAACTACAGTAACAACTGACCAATATCAGAGATACAAAAAAAAAAAGAAAAAAAAACGGGCAAAGAATGATGAGGGGGGTGTATCTGTAATACATCAACTGTCAGGGGTGTTTGTGTAATTTACCCTCTCCCCTTTTCACACATCTGGGATTGTATAACCCTGATTTCACAACTGTTTAGCAGATACAAAATTATTGGACCATAATATCTGAGGTTATAACATGAGATCATATTATCAAATTTTACAACATGTGCATTGCAGGGGCGTCATCAAAACTTGAGAGGAGTTTTAACTGTCATCCCATCAGCTAACTTGTGGCAGTAAAAAGCTGAATCCTGAATT
>JBBMKE010063602.1:0-17920 GCA_037834125.1 Lippia alba | reverse complement strand
AGAGGTTAGTTGGTGTCTATGTAACATACATCCTTCACTACATCAATAAGATTATCAGTTTTCTCCTCTCAACACTTTACATGGGAATTTTTCCTGAAGACACTGAAATCCGCGTCTCCGAACTCATCAAACTTTGGGTTGCAGAAGGATTTCTGAAGCCACTGAGAGATCAAAGTTTGGAAGAGATTGCTATGGAGTACTTAAATGATCTTATTGATAGGAATCTCGTTATGGTCAGCGCGCGTGGATCTTTAGGTAAATTAAAATATTGTAATATTCATGATCTCATAAGAGACCTCTGCTTGAGACAAGCTCAAAAAGAGAAGTTTCTCTGTCTCGCAAGAGAGAATTGTCTTAATCCTTCACATGAAGGCATACATACGAAACGCCGTATTTCCATTCATGAAAGGCGCACATCCGTGGAGAAAACTCTTGGTAGCTTGGAATCTGAATTAGCTACCCGTTCTTTGATATGCTGCTCTATGGAAGACTTACCCTTAGTCAAAAAATTTAGATTGTTGAGGGTATTGAAAAAGTCTGGTGAATATAGGCGGCATTCAACTTATAGCGTAGAAGATCTTTTGGAGCTAGTTAACTTGCGGTACCTTGATGCTAGTATTTTTCCCTTCTCGAATCCTTCGTCCGTCTCCCACTGGAATCTACAAACGTTGATTATTCGCGCATATGGCGGCAATCATGTTGTGCCACTTGAAATTTTGAAGATGCATCACCTCAGGCATGTGAAATTCAGGCACCCCCATGTCTTTGATCCTCCTGAGTTTAGCCAAACTGACGGGCAAAATGATATTGTTTTGGAGAACCTGCAGACGCTTGTGGGAATAAAAAATTTCAAGTGTAGTGAAGAGATGGTTAAGAGAATCCCCAGTCTTAAGAAATTGGTGATATCTTATTATGACTGCACACCTGAGGTGGCATCAGATCATTGTCTCAAAAATCTTGTCCAAAAGCTTGAATCCCTCTGTGTCTCAAGCGTGAGGCCATGTCGTGATGATTTGGTGCATAACCTGAGTTTCCCAAGTTCGCTCAAGGAATTAACTCTAGGCGGAACCTTATTGTATTGGGAGGACATAAATACAAAAATAGGTTCGTTACCCCTTCTTGAAGTGCTCAAATTAAAAATCAGTTCCGTCGTCGGACCTGAATGGGAAACAATTGAAGGGCAGTTTCCTAACTTAAAGTTCCTGCTAATTGAATCCTGTATAGATCTTGAATGCTGGACTGCAGAGAGCATTCACTTTCCATACCTTGAGCACGTTGTTCTTAAAGCATTACCTAAGTTGAAGGAGATCCCTTCAGGTGTGGGAGAAATACCAACTCTTGAATTAATTCACTTGGAACATTGTACTGATTTTGCCATCATTTCTGCCAAAAAGTTACTAATCGCACAAGAGGATCTCGGGAATGAAGGCCTCCACGTTCGAGTTTTCTTGTGGGAAGACAATCACCATCCTCTGAGGAGCTGGTCAAGTCACAGCTTTGAAGTAAACATGGGGTGAGAACTGAGTGTGCCATGTTTATATTATTACTTTTGAATAGAAAACAAGTGGGAAAAACTTATGCTATTTATAATTTATTCTCACTTCATTATCGTATCAGATTTTGTTTTATTTTGTTTTTTTTTTTTCTGACTTTTTGGTCTTGGATTTTACAGGGGAGTTCCGTTGATGGTTAGTCGGGCTGCATTAAGATTTATCTTTTGTCTACAAGTACTTCCTCCAGATACGTGATGGTTTCCGGTTCCACATTCGTCGTAAGCATCTCGTAAGGGTGAGTTACCTTCTCGAGATAACTAGTTTTGAAGGATCGATTGGATTTGTTTAGAATTTTGATTCTGGACTGCTATTTGTTCATTTCATATTTTCAAGTGTATCATATGTGTTCCAACAGGGGTTGGTTCACGTGGTTTTTTTTTTTCAGGACAATCACCCAAATTCGAATCCCACTTAGAGGTGTGTGTTTAAAAAAACAAAAAAAAAAAAGTGTATCTGTGTGCTTTCTAATTATTGCTCTGGTCATTTGTATGGGAATGAAATTGATGTGTTCAGATGCGGCTTAAAATTAATTTTGAGTTTACTTTTTCGCATTATACATATTAGTTAGATCAAATTATGTATATTACCATGAGTTAGAGGATAAATATAGACTTCCGGTATTGTTAATTAATTGTACTAGGCCCTTGATGATTTATTATTTTGTGTAAGAACTACGAATATCAATCGAGAGTGGGGGTACTGTCCTAGTATTGTAAATTTTGTGAGGTATATTTTTTCACTTGCAGGCCCTGCCTGAAAAATGATGAATAAAGTGGATGAACTTACTGCAGCATCTTCTCTATTGACTGATGGTAAAACCTGCAGCAGAATTTGTTGCAATGCAGCATTTGAGATTTTACAGGGATGAGGCTGTGGTTTGGTTAGCATTTTCACAATGTAATGTATGATTCTTTTTGTGTAGTTATCTTGTCCACTGTTTTCTTCCTGAGGCCTTCAATACCAGGAAAAAATGCAACTATTCATCATATCAGTGGGGAATAAAATAGGAATTCATAAGAGATTATGTTACAAAAATTAAAATAAGAATATTTTAACAAAAATTCTCCTTGTAAAATTTCAAATTTCACATAGGTTTTGTGTCGATTGCTTGTAAAATTTCAAATTTCACATAGGTTTTAAAACTCGTTCGGCCCCTTGGATAACATGCAATATTCCGGCAACAGAACTCATTTTGTTCCAAACAGTTTCCAACTGCAGTAGTGGACAAAGCCCATCTTTGCTACTCTTCGAGGAAAGACAACAACAGGCAATTTGTATTTCAAAGAACGAAATTGGGAATTCGCGATCTTTTCCATAGGAAAATACTAACTGAATGAAAATTCCAAAATATTGACCAACAATAAGCATTTGATACTTTTTTTATGTTCAGAGAATAGACATACTAAACATATAGAGAGCCTAAGTTCTTGAACAATTGGGAAAATTATATTCTGACTAGCCAATTATAAGTCTAAAAAGAATTGAAAGACCAGATTTTCTTGAATAGAAAGGCAGCAGGATGCTAACAAGATTTGTTTTGTATGCACATACAGAAGCATGTAATATATACCTAGAACAATAATGGTGTCAGTGGTAGAAATAAAAGTAAATCATGAATATTCTTCAATGCAATTCAGCAAGCACCTCATTAGCCTGTACTTCCAAAGGCATTTGGGACAAGAGTTTGAATGCAAGATACAAAGTAACAACATATAACGAAATCAACCAATTTTCGGCATTGGAGAACCCCTCGTTTCCCTCCAGAAATGCCTGCTAACAGCTCAATCAAAGAAAAAAAATAAAACATGAGCTCTTTGATCTAGAGCAAAAAGTGTTCTAATTTCTGCCTACAAGGTTTCCATTAACAATGAATGAAATTTCTGAACACATTAACAAACATGTAAAATTTCATTGCTCCCACCATACTCCATGTCATCTACCAGAGAATATCTTCAAAAATAGATTAAAACAAATTGTAGAAGTGACCATTAGCTTCATGAGAAAAGACGACTACCGGAGACTCCTCTTCATTCTCTTTCGGTCTGTCGATCCGCTCTTCACAATTTTCACCCACTCTTTGTTCTAGCAGTGATTGTTCATCATTTTCTTATCCTTTATGCTTGCTCCGGCTCAAAGAGAGAGAGAGAGAGAGAGAGAGAGAGAGAGAGATTCTATGACCACTTAGTGTCCATTCATACTTTGGATCTCCTTTCATACAAAAGGCAACACAAAAACATATATTCATTTTATAGCACTTATATTTCTATCTAGCATAAAAAGCTTTACTATTGGTTCAATATAGTTTTTATCTTTTCGAAAAATATGGGCATATAACCACCATGTGCATCTCCGTCCACACCGCTAGTCCAAAGTAAATATGCTAACGTCCTAAAAGGGACATCCAATAAGCAATTACAAAGAGCTGCAGAATCTAGACTTGCTGCTCCTCGAAAGGAGATTCAAAGAAGATAATAATGGAAATGGAAAGAAAATTTCCAGATATCATATTTAAACACCATCTGTCCCTCCACATACGCAAATGTGCATTCAAAAGATACCATTGTGACGCAGGTTCAGATACGTTAGGCGCGCATAACTGACGGGACTGATGGAGTGTAAAAGGTAGGTGTGAATTGTATGGAAAAAGGTTAATCACAAGACAAAGACATTCATAGTAGGTGTATGAAGTAACAGGGCATTGGCTGCAAATCCTATCCTGATTCTAAATATAAAATCTGCTCATAACTTTCAAGACTTAAACGAAATCTGTTCCTATGCATTCACTTTCGACTTCTTCATCAGTTCTTCTTTCAGTTCGCTCTGGACTCTGGTCCTCTTCAGAGCTTTGTAATCATGTTTTCGTCTAGCGATTTCAAAGAAAATGTTGAGAATCCTGAGTTCATGCAGATTGGATTCAATTCGAAGCGCTATTCTGTTTTTGCTGAGAAAGGAATTGATTGGGGTAAGTCCAAAATTTAAAGAGGAAAAATCGGGCTAATCCTCTAAGAAAATTATCCTGTGTTCTCTATTTTGAAATCCCCGGAATTTGTTGGTAATTGTTGTGAAGGTTGTTGAAATACCCGACGTGGTTTGCGAGATGTGATTAATTTTGTGGAATTTGAATAATTATATGACAAATCGTTGGACTCTAGTTCAGATCTTGTTTGGTCAACTAATTAGATGAGAAATTATATTGTACTAGTACTCGTGCAAACTCTATTCATGTACAATAAAAAAAAAATACTATTATGTAAATACATGTTTAAATTTTTTTTCAAAACTTGGGCCAAGACGACCAGAGTTAGGCCCCAACCTCAATTTAATAAGAAATCAAGTAGGAAAATTATAGCAGTACATATTAATATTTATTTTTAGTTATGTTTAACATAAATATAAACCAATGAATAAATAAAATATAATAATATTAAATTAATAGAATATATATATATATATATATATAAATTAAAAATTATGGGGAAAAAATAAAAGAAAATAATAAAAAAAATTGGAGTGAGGTAAAAAAAAACCTGGTAAAGATAAATAAAAAAACAACAGGCTTCGAACGTGGTAAAAAATTAAAAAAAGAATATTTTTTATAAAATAAAAGAATATGGAAAAGATAAAATGGTGTATGAGAAGAGGAGAGTTAGAAGATAATATGTTACCACTTACCAAGGGAAGATAAAGAAAAAGAGTGAAGAGTTCAAAATACTATAAGATACAAGATGCTGTCTATTTACCTTAATATAATAATATAAATTATGATTATGACGACTATTTTTTTAAAAAAAAATTCCAATTACATAATAGTGGTGAAATACTCATTGCTCATTGTGGTCAGTTGACCGAATGAAGTTCGACTTCACTTAGCGGTGGGGTCATGTCCACAACGGATCCACTTGTTAGTCAGTTTGGAATGAAAGCTAGTCAGTTTGAGAAAACAATGAAAGCCATTATAATAACCAAAGAGTACAATTATAAAATTTGAGATGTCGTGTTTATTTTTTAATATTTTTTATTTCGAACACATTTTAACTGTATTTAATATGTATTGAATCTAAAGTCATGTTTGATTCGTATCTGATATTATAAGGAATTATTTTAAAAATTTTAAAAATGACAATACTAATTTAATATTCTTACTTAGAATATTATTATAAAATAATTGCAATAAAAAGTAGGACTTGTTTTTTAATTTATTGGATATATAAATTTGTCTTTTTTCCCCCTAATACGAGATATATAAAGATTTTTTTTCCTTTTATTGATAATACCATAACTCTATGTATTAGAAAATTTAACAAAATCTTACATATATCAGCATTCAGTCGATGGAGTATAAATGAAGCACCAAAATGAAGCAGAAGATCCGGTGCGAATATATTCATGCATTCATGCTCAACAATTAGTGGAAGCTAGCATAGTTAAAGAATCCGAGTTTTGGCTTTTAATATTATACTCTGATTCGAATACACCATAAAAGAAAAAAAAAATATAATACAAAAGGCGAAGGAGGACATCAGACAAAACATACCCAAAATTTTTGGCACCTCAAGGATAAAAAACGCCTAGTTTTCTTATTCTTTGTTTAGTTTGACAAACATTGCCTCATCTTAATCTTATCAAAGTTCCTGACCTTAATGTAAAACTAATGGAGACGAAAATATTGTCACCGAGCATAGAGTTTGTCGTGACAAATTTGTTTTTGTCACAAACTCTAATGATAAATTCAATAATAGTCGCCTAAACACTATTACAATTGGCCAATGACAACAATTATCACGCAATATTAGTAACGGTATCCCGGTGGTGACGAAAAGTTAGCTTGTTGGACCAAATTTATCTGTCACAAGAAAGTGATTTTTTTAAGTTTTTGTAATGGTAGTAATTATAAGAGGCATGTGGCATCATTAGACATATTTCAAACTTTACGCTATGTAAAACTATCTTGCTCGCCTGTCTTAAGAGTATTCTATTTTTAGTTCAACTTGATATTCATACTGATAAAGTTCGAAAATTAGAAGGTATCCAAAACATATAACAAAAGTAATATACAGTAGAAAATTATTAATGCAAATATCTTATAATCAAAACATAGTTCAGATGGATACATAGTTCATGAGATAGACATGATAAATATCCACAAATGCAACCTATCCAGATTACACGTATGGAATCATTAAGTTAAGCACATCAGAAACTAGAGTTTCTGTTTATTTGTCTTATTAATTTCCAGTACAATAATATAAATATATATGGTTTTCATGAACTTCTCTCCCTTATTTCATTGATGGTGTTCTCTTAATGGTTCTGCATCCACAAATAGAAAACAAATGGTTAATTATACGTGCAGTGAATATACAAGAAATAAGGAAAGCTTGCATATTAGATCATGAAAATGACATATTACACATACTATCACACGTAGTGCATGCGTAAAATGCTATATATATGTTGCACAGACACTTTTAAAATTATCATTTTATTATATCATATAGTGTCGTGTCGAACACCTTTTGTATGGTAAATTTTAGAACTAATCTATGTATCCATGTTCGTATACTCATTATGCATTATAGATAAATTGCAATTTTTTTACCTTGCCCGTAGGGTTATCGTCGCAGTCATTTTCACTGTCGCTGCCACTGTCACTGTCACTGTTGTTGTTCCCCCTCTTGCCCATTTTCTTGTTCTTGCGACAGCCCATTTTCTTGTTCTTGCGACCAGGTTTACGGCCCTTGTCTGCCTCGATGATTATGTTGGTAATCGTCTTGCCCGCCTGAGTCCCTTTCACTACGATGCGGCCGCGGGTCTGAGGATCGTCTTGGTCATTTGTTTGTTCACAGGGCATGTGGCACTGCATGGAAGACATATTGAGTATTGAATGAGAGGAAAGTTTATGAATTAGGTTAGCTGAGTATGTGTTGCTGCTTGAAATGGGTAAGTGTATGTGCAAGTATTTATATGTATTTTTGGGTGGGGGTGGGGCGATGGGATTGTGGATACTGGGTTGTGAATGGTGGGATTGTGGATTTTATATAATATATTATTTATTTGATATGAATAAATAATATATTCAACGAATATGTAATGAGGAGCAGATTTAAAACGAATAAAATGTTTTATTATCAAACGCTTATTTATTTACCTTAAAAAATATTTATTCATTTATAATTTAGATGTTTATTATAATCAGATGTGAATGATATTTTCTTTAAATGAATACATATAATATCATCTCTAAACATAGTCGTATGCAGATAATTTAATTAAATTACTGGTTATTTAAAGATGTTTATCTCTCAGCCGAGGCTACTGGCTATAACCAACAAAGTATATAAGGGTATTAAACTGAATGACCATGAGATTTGAACTCTATAGCAAAACTTATCCCGGCCGGGTTTGCTAATAAGATTTAGTCTAATGCGTGTTAAATAGTAATAATTTAAAGTCAAATTGATTAATGTTGCAAGGAAAGATAGAATAACCATAAAAATTTAGAGATGAAATTATCATAATAGACGATGCAAAAATAATTTATATTTGTATACTATGGAAGTTTTTGTAATTTCTCATACCTTAGAAGAAAATTTGTGTAATTATATCAAATTTCAAGGTATGTTAGTGTAATAATCTAAAGTACAAATGCTCATAAAGATAAGGACATTATTTTAAACAAGGAAATTGTAGAATATATACTTGTTGCGGGACAAAAACATTTAAAAGTAGAACATAGTGGCAACTGAAGAAATTCCCAGGCCACCTCCTAAAGATAATATTTTTAAACTCTATATGTTCGAATATCACAAGCCAAAGGCTAGATTTTCAAAAGGGGAGAGGGAGAGAGATTCTATGACCACTACTTCGAAGGCAATCCAAAAGCATATATGCATTTAATTTATAGATATTATTTTTCTATCTTGTATAATTCCTCATCAGGTAAACCAAAGCATATAGGCTTTTCTATTGGTTGAATATTGTTTTCATCTTTTTGAATAATATGGGCATACAACCACCCTGTTCATATTGACAAAACTAAATATGCTAACCTAAAAGGGACATCCAATAAGCAATTATGAAGAGCAGACTCTATTTTTGCTGCTCCTGGGAAGGAGATTCAAAGAAGACAATTATTTTTATTATTATTATTATTATTATTAGCTTAATTTTGACCTGATCCGAGCTTAATTAAAGAATCTTGGTTTTCACTTGCATTATAATATTGCTCCGATTTGGACGAAGAATAAACGTGACTTATAACATAAAGAACAAAAAAGATATACTAAAAAAAAAAGTGTGTTGTACATTAAATACACATTTCCTCTAATAAATTTTAATAATTAAATTACCAAAATGAGATTATTTAAACATCAAAGTATTAATTTTAGATAAAATAATGAGCCGTTGATTGAAATTTAAATTTTAATGGACATTCACATGTACACAATAGAAATTTTATAGTTTTACATTAACACTACAAACACTTGTTTATAAAGACTTAATTACATCAGCCTTCAAATTAGTTGGAGTAATTATAAATAATATTTCACTTTTAAATATAATTACACTTACACTCCTTTTAGAAAATTTTAATTATATTACCTTGCAAATATGTCTATTTTTTGCATAATTAATATATTTCTATATAAATGTTATATGTAGTTAATGTATTATAATTAGTTGGGGTTATGTGTAATTAAAATTTTTTAAATAGAGTATAATTGTTATTATATGTAAAAATGGGGTATACTTATAATTACCCCATCTAAATAGGGGCTAGATGTAATTGACTCAATTTAAAAATTAATTTGAGTCATAATATATTTATGGTCATACATCATATTTTTGTTTGTATGAAATTTTAACATATATACTATATTAAAAATCAAAAGTTTGTAATTTCAATTTTTGATTAATTAATTTTATTTAAAATTATTATTTATATAAAATTCGAAAAAATCCATTAACGGCGTATGTGAGACGCTCATATTTTTTTGTTCAAAAAAGTTAATTAACTATCGAACTTAAATTATAATGTTTAAACACAGATAGAGTTTCGTTGAAATACAAGTAGTAGGTTTCATTAGGACGCACGTAAGACATTCATTTTGTTTTTCCCCTCAAAAAGTTAACTATCGAACTTCAATTATAATGTTTAAACATAGATAGGGTTTCATTGAAATACAAGTATTAGGACGCATGTAGGACACTCATTTTTTTCCCCTCAAAAAGTTAACTGTGGAACCTGAATTATAACATTTTTGAAAGTCTAGGACTAAAAATTGTTAAATGAAAATAGCAAACAAAGTGCTATTTTTTTTTACCTTGTGGGACTAAAATTATCATTTTTCCACTTTATATTGTTAAATAAAATTTTCAATCACAAAACATGTTATTATGCAACTCCTATATAGGATATTTATGTAAAAATAGGAGTTACACTTTAACAATATCAAATAAAAAACATCCTATCATAAAAATCTATAATTGTGACGAGAAGTGGGTAAAGGGACATAGTTGTGGACGATATTTGTTGTTGATGGGAGACGATGAGGATGAGGACCCTGAAATTAGGTTGGAAGTTGAGAAAACAATGGTGACTGTGGATGTCTCTACGTTACACAGCTTGGCAGCGGGTCAGACCCCATGTTTGTTGAGAATCTCAGTATAATCGGAGCAGTTGTGGTGGACGTGTTTATTGATGGAGGTAGCACACACAATTTCATTCATCCATCCATAGTGGAAAAGTTGAATTTTTTGGTAAACACGGTCCCTCCATTCCGTGTGTATGTGGGCAACGGAGCATCGTTGTTATGTAAACAACAATGTTCCGGGGTATAACTATTAATGCAATGAATTGTTTTTCTAGTGGATGTGCTTGTGCTGTCCATCCACGGTCCTCAGGTGGTATTGAGAGTGTAGTGGCTGAGATTATTGGTTTGCGTGGCGCACGATTACGCCAACCTGACGATGGAGTTCCAATGGAAAAATCAGATGGTCACTCTAAAGGGCGGCCTCGTAGTGCCGATAGAAATTACATTTCACCATTTTTATGCATTACAGGCGGTGGCTGATATCTCGGCCTGTTATAGTGCTTGACACCCCACCGGATACTCAGGGGGACACGAACAACGAGATGAGCCTTCAACCGGAGATTGCAGCATTTATTGAGAGGTTCAAACCGGTATTTACTGTACCGACCGCTTTGCCACCCCCACGGTGGAGTGATCACCGAATCCGCCTACTTCCCGATACAGTGCCGGTGAATATTCGTTCGTATTATTATCCCCACTTCCAGAAGTCAGAAAATTGAGCGTTTGGTTTGTGAGATAATAGAACAAGGGCTCATTCGCCCAAGTCGAAGTCCTTTATCTTCTTCGGTCTTTTTGCTCAAAAAGAAGGATAGCACCTATCGTTTCTGTGTGGATTACCGGACATTAAATGCGGTGACGGTCCCAGATCATTTCCCAATTCCAATAACAGATGAGCTGTTTGACGAGTTGGGTTCAACTCGGTTCTTTACTAATCTCGATCTCCGCTCGGGATATCATTAGATCCGCATGAATGACCGGGATATATATAAGACGGCCTTCCATACACATGAGGGACACTATGAGTTTCGAGTGATGCCTTTCGGTCTCACGAATGCTCGATCCACGTTCCAAACATGCATGAACAGGTTATTAGCCTTTTATATATCTGCGTGAATTTGTAATGTATTTTTTGATGATATATTGGTTTATAGCCCTTCGTTGTCTGACCATGTGTCTCATTTGGAATTGACATTGTCGTTGCTAAAGGCTAATGATTTCTTTGTTAAGTTTTCGAAATGCTCTTTTACCACTTCATAAATTAAATATCTAGGACGTATTATTGCCGAGGGATTTCTAAAAGTTGATGAGAGTAAGATTGTAGCAATGATCAGTTGGCCGGCGCCTAAGAATGTGAATCAGCTTCGGGGATTCTTGGGTCTCACCGGGTATTTATTATCCAATATTCTCACTTGGCAGCGCCCCTGATTAATTTTTTGAAGAGGGATAGGTTCTCGTGGGGTGAAGCTGCCACCGCGGCATTTGAGTGCTTAAAGAAAGCCATGAATTTTACACCTATTCTTCGATTGCCGGATTTCGAGGCAACATTTGTGGTGGATACAGATGCTTCGGTGACAGGTATTGGGGCGGTATTGTTGCAGTTTGAGCAACCAATTGCTTATTTTAGTAAGAAGTTGGGACCTCGCCGTTTAGCTGGATCGACCTATCACGAAGAGTTAATTATATGCTATTGTTGAAGCTGTTAAAAATGGCGTCAGTATTTATTGGGAAGAGAGTTTTCGGTACAAAGGATCAACGAAGTTTATGTTATTGCAACAGGTCATCCAAACCCAGACCAACAATTCCATGTCCGTGAGTTGTCGGGCTTCAGGTTCCGCATTGAGTATAACCCGAGATCCTCGAACGTGGTAGCTGATGCCTTATCGCGCCGAGACTAGAATCTGTCCTTAGTTTACTGTTTTAGTTTGTTGTCGCGGCCAATTCCCGACATTATGCAGTTAATAAAGGAGGAGAATAGCAGTCAGTCAGACTTACGGCAACTTCAAGCTGCCCACGCCGCAGGTACTTTACCGTCGCCATTCGTAATTCAGGATGGCGTGGTGTTATATGGGCACCGTTTGTGTATTGGCAAACACTCAAATTTACGAGGGCGACTCTTGCACGGGTACCTTGACTCGCTGATCGGGGGGCACACCGGTGTAAACCTGACGTTTCATCGTCTTTCAGCGGTGTTCTATTGGCATGTAATGAAGTCGGATGTTTGTAGATATATAACGGTGCATTTGACTTGCCAAACCACGAAGTTCTCTACATCCCCTCCTTCGGGCCTATTACAGCCATGCTGATGCCCGCACGGGTGTGCGAAGATGTGAGTATGGACCTAATAACGGGACTTTAGTTGTCTCAAGGTTCTACGGTGATTTTGGTAGTGGTTTGACCAAATATGCACACTTTAGCGCGCTTCCTGTCGATTTTGTTGCACATCGGACGACGTATTTTTTCATGGACATGGTGGTGAAGCTCAATGGTATTCCCTCGTCCATTGTCTCTGACCGGGATCCGGTGTTTATTAGTAAATTTTGACAGGAATTTCATGCTCTTAGTGGAACCACCCTTAAGCACATGGTTCTTGAAGTTATGAACAGGATTGTTGAGCCGTATTTACGGTCATTTTTTCATGAGAAACCCAACCAATGTTGCCATGGGCAGAATATTCTTTGAATTCGAGTTACAACTCGAGTATAGGTATGACACCCTTCTAAGCAGTTTATGGTTGTGGACGATCTCTTGGCTGAATGGGATGAATTGTTGTCTAGTTTGAAGAGCAATTTGATGGCGGCCCAGGCACGTGTGAAGGTTGTTGCCTATGCTAAGCGTCGGGAGGTGGAGTTTTAGGTTGGGGAGCTGGTTCTATTGAAATTACAGCCTTATCTTCAACATTCGGTGGAAATCACAAATTAGCCAAGAGATATTACGGGCCATATGAGGTATTGGAGAAGATCGGTCCAGTGGCATATTGGTTAAGGTTGCCGGAGTCATCAAGAGTGCATCCCGTGATCCATGTCTCCTTGTTGTGAAAGTATAAGGGTGAGGCATCTCCGATGTTGCCTGTTGAGTTGTTGGATGAGTTTGTAAGTGCGAAGGTGCCGTCCAGGCCGGTGGAGGTACATGGGGTTCGTCATGTCTTGCGAAATGGGGAGTTGCAAGAGCAATGGCTCGTACGTTTGATGGATGGATCCCATGACGATGCTACTTGGGAACCGGAGGTGCAAATTCGTAAGCGTATCCTTCATTGAACCTTGAGGACAAGTTGAGTCTCCATTGGGGGGAGAGGGATTGATACGAATGCCTCGGTGATATCGGCGAGTCAAGGGAGAATGCCAAAAGATGAGGTGATCGTGCCGGAGGGATTAGATGATGATGTAGCAGCAGATGTGGGGCGCAGTAGTAGGTTGAGAAAGAAGCGGGCATGGCAGAGGGAATATGAGATGAGCAAGTGATATTTAGTTGTCATGGTAGTTAAGTTAGTTATGCTATTTTATTTAGTAGTGAGTCCTTGTGATAGGAGATGACTTTATGCTTATATTTGGTTTTATGCACTTTTATTTCTTCAGTAATAAGAATTTAACTTTCAACCCTAATTCTCTTGTCTCTATCTCTCTCCCCTAAATTCTCCCGTCGGCGGGTCTTTGCCTGCTTATCCCCCTTGTTACCATGTGATTCATAACGAGCTCGAGACCGCTCTAACGTCTCTAGATTGATATTCTTATCATTTGCCAAAAAAATACTAGTTGCACAAGAGGATCTCGTGAATGAAGGTGGCCGAGTTCGAGTTTTCCTATGGGTAGACATTAAGACAATCAACATCATCTGAGGAGCTGGGCAAGTCACAACTTTGAAGTAACCCTCGGGTGAGAACTGAATGTGCGATGTTTATAATATTCCTTTAGATAGAAAACAAGAGGAAAAACTGATGCTATTAATAATTTATTCTCACTTCAATATCTTATCAGATTTTGTTTTATTTTGGTTTTTTTCTAACTTTTTGGTCTTGAATTTTTCATGGGACTTCGTATTATTATGCCAATCTTGATCCTTTGGTACTCTTGGTTGGAAAGAAATAATGCTAAACATAACGAGGGGGCTTTTAATAAGTTCAACACCATCCGTCGTGTTCATAAACATGTGTATAATCGTTGCAAAATGAAGAGATTAGATTTTTCATGGTGTAGAGGCGACATAAGCGTGGCTGCTAATTAAACTCGGAATTGTGGTTCGAAAACCTTTGGTGAAAGGGCCTCAATTTGTTTTCTGGAAAAACCGATGAATCCTTAGATTAAGATTAACTCCGATGGTTCGTCGCGTGGTAATCTGCGCCCATCGGGGATTGGGGTTGTGATATGAGATTTACATGGAGATGTAATAGAAGCGTTCAACAAGGGTATTAGTGTGGTGACAATACCGTTGCAGAAATTACCGCTGTGGTGGAAGGGGAAAAATCCATAGAACACCTTTATGTTATAAGAAATTTTTAATTTGCCCTCCTAAAAGATAAAAATTATCTAAGAGTCTCCTTGTATTTTTTTTAAACAAGCAAAAAGGTACCCTACTACTTCACGCGTGGTATTGTGCAAGTTTACTTCAAATTTTGTGTTTTTAATTTGTACTTTTCGGTTTGATTTAAAGATAAAAATAAAATGTGAATTAACTTCAATCAATAATTGTAATATGCATAGAAGGGTATTTTCATCAATTCAATATAAAATTTACTCTCAAAATCGTTAAGGAGGCAGTGTGCTGAATTTTAAAAAACACAAGGACGCCTTTAGCTAATTTCCATCTTTTAGGGGGATAAGTTAAAATTTAATATTTCACAGGGAGGTAAAATGTTATTAACTATGTGAAATGACGTAATTGGACATTATTCAACTTAACTTTAATATTTATGTAGCTTACAATTCAATAATTCAATGTAATATTTTTATTTGATTTTATTGAATTAATTTATCTTTATTTAACTGACAACTTTTACAATTCTCCTCCCTATTTATATTCTCATTTAATGTACAATAAACTTTAATTTGAATTGAATATTTAATACGCGTTAATACCAACTTAATTATGATATTTATATAGCAAAAAAATTAATAATTTAATTAAATATTTTATCTTTAATTTAAATTAAGTATATAATATGCATTAATATGTTGCTGATTAATTTGATATAATAAATTCGGTAAAAAATATCTGTAGTGTGGGAAAAACCAATTACTTTAAAGAGAAGTCGATGAACTTTCGATAAAAAATATGTTCTAAAATTTTGTTAAATATAACATGAATGTTTGTCTAAATGACAATATTTGTATTTTATTTTGGTCAGTTATGCTATTTCTATCAAATTGTTGTTGAAAGTGATTTTTCAAAACGAGCTTGATGGATGGATTTTGTGTTTGTGTGTATGGCTGGATGGAGATGTGAGCATACTCATTATTAGGACTCATGTTAATTTGAAGGAACTTTTTTTTGGTTTGCAACTGTTGTTGATAAAGTTGCACCTAATAAATTGTTAGGTAATTATATTTTACTTAGCCTTGAGGTTGGAAGAATCAATAAAAAAAGAGTTTTGGTGATTTAGTATTTATTTATTCACCTATAAAATTACAATACTCCAAATTAATTTTCAAAATTTGTTGCTGCACAGGCTCTTTTGTTGCTAGGAAAAGCAGGCATTAGTTGCAAATTACCTATGCATGACTTCTTATTACATCATTAATAAACAAACAAACATGATAAAAGAAAGTATAACATCATATTATGTTGGTCAAAACCTCAAAGGTATTGAATAGAGAGATATAAAATATTATTTTTTAAGTTGTCAGAGAGCTTGAATTTTCAAGATATAAATCTACTTTGTCTTTTCTTTTCACATTTTGCACATTTAGGATTGACATATTAAATACTATGCTGTAATTTATTATTTTTCCATAATTTCCATTTTTATATTTTCACGTTCTACATCAAAAAAGGTGAAGAATCTCGACGTACTTTCTTCAAACCTTTCAACAATACATCGGCAAAAAGGTTTGTTTTTTGAGCTTTGTAGCAGAATATTGTCAAGATCTGCTTAATGTAGATGACATTTTCTTTATTTAATTTCACTCTTCTTTATGCTCATTTATTAAAAGATTCCCAAGTGAATTGATAAATATTTTTTATGGTTGATTGACGTTATTTATGATAATTTTTTTTATTTTCTAAATTATTTCATAAATTCACATTCATGATCATTTAATATTCTTAATTTACTAAATGATTTAATTCTAATTTGAAAGAATTATATAAATAAATTGATTTTCATATTGAGAAATAATTATAACATATTTTAGAAACTTTTAAAATAATATAGAAATTACTCAAAATCTAAGAATAATCATTGTTTGTCAAATATATGAGAAAATTTTAAATTATATAATACATTTCATAATGTCTTTATAAATTATTTTTCACCATGAGATAATTTCAATATCCAATATGAATTTATAAAGGTGAACCGTATAAATAATTATTTATTGTGTTCAACTTTATAACTTATCTTAAAAATAATTTTGCACGTGCAACGCAAGTGCATTTTTTCTAATTATACATAAAAATAAGACAAAAACAATCACCTTATTATTCAACCCCAAACAACAGGGCAACAACAACATATATAGAGCAACAGCAGGGGAACAAGTAAAAAGGAAAAAAGGCAGCCACATTTCATGCAATTTTTCCTATAATTTTGGACAAACCAATCAAATTTGGAGTTGAGAACTCAATAATCAGAACATTTGGAGAATTACTAAACTACTTGAATTAAACAACATGATTCAATTGTTATGCTGTATACTTTTAAAGGCATATCACGATGCAATGCTATTTGGTGTGGCGAAAATAACCCACACTAATAGCCAGAAAATGAGAATTTTTTTTAAAAAAAATAAAAAATCCAATGAAGAATGACCTAATATCTATCCATCATCCTTTTGCAAGTCTCTTGGTGTATTAGCAAACATTTTTCATCCATTCCTTCAGGAATCTCTCCTCCAGTGACGAACAGCGAATGTCATCAACAAATCCTGAATGTCCACTTGCAAAGGACTTCCCTCTCTATTTTCCAAAACACAGACATATATTGTTTTTACCCCGCTTGCTCGCCCCAACCTCCTTTGGGATGCTTGAACAAAAACAAGACTTACTCCCTACACATACATGCAAAATCATTAGATGAAAATTTTAATTATTGTAAAGCGTAGATGCAAGTGAGAGGATTATGCATGTCTTTCACATTTTCTTGTGTAAGTGACCTCAGCCTAGGAAGAACGCGAGATGCAGACATGACGACCAAGAAATTAGGATTTCCAATCTGAAATTCCCTTCTGACTGTATTGACATAAAATTTAAAGTTGTTAATTAGAGAAAAACCACTTTATTTTTTAAAAATTGATAATCCAAACCTACTCGTTCGCCAATTATAAGCTGGTTACACCTTGATGCATCCCAATCAACAACAAGATACGATCTATGTCTTCTTCTGTTGCCAGGGGGTATGACATTGCATTCCTATCCCTGTTGTTGCTTGATGCTTCTCCGAAATCTTCTTCAGTTGCCAGGGGTATAGCATTGCATTCCTATCCCTGTTGCTGCTTGATGCTTCTCCGTTGCCCGGAAAAGGAAGAGCTGATCCAACTACCTGTAAAAGATTATATACAACAGATTATCATAAAGATTATGATACATTAAAAAATGACAACAAGGGAAAGATATCACGCATTG
>JBBMKE010062981.1:0-17943 GCA_037834125.1 Lippia alba | reverse complement strand
GGTTTTAAATATATCTTTATAGTGTAGCAAAGATTTTGCGAGTAAGAAATTGGAAAAAGGTTGTCGATGGAGTTTAATTAACAATTAATGGGAATGTCATTATTTATAATTATAGTTTCATTGGCCCTTAATTAAACTTCTTAAAATCAAATCAATAATCACGCAATGAGAAATTACATTAAATGATTAGGGTAAAAATTATGGAATTGGGTATTATTTGACATAAATATTGATTAATTACTTTTATGCAGGCATGCCTATAACGCCAAACAAGTAACTTATGTCAAAGTCGCAACCAATTTTTTATTTTTTCCAGTAACACTGTACTTTTGTGGCTGATGGTTAAATTTTAGCAACAAAAAGTAATGTTACTCGTCTTTTCTTTTATTTATTTAGCACGAAAAATATATTTTGTTGTTAAAAGCATATCGTCACTGAACCATTGCTATTTTTAAATTTTATTTAGTAACAATTTTCACAAATAACAACAAAAAGTTTTAGCAATCATAATTATTTTCGAAAAATTTTTAGTACTTTGATGACAAAATCTGTTGTAGCAAATTGTAGTACCAAAGTCTTAATTATAACAATATTACATTTTGGTATTTTAAGAATTATTATCAAATTATATTAATTAATACATATTAAGTAAATTAATTTTCTCGATGTTTCATTATTTTAGATCTTTTCGATTTTATTTATTCATTTACTACATACTTAATTTTAATTAAAACTACTTTTTTACTTTGACGAATAATATTACTAATCTCGCAGTTTTTGGAGAAGTTTTGTGTTTATATAGGGTCATGTGACGTTCAATTTAATTTGACTGCAGTAATGAATATATAGGATTATTGCCAGTGATTGACGTTATTATCCATGATATAGCTAGGTTTTGTTTGGCAAATTATCAGGTGCTGCTGAGGCGTGACTGGGGGACTATTGAAATTTAACAGAATCCACGTTCCGTTACGTGTGGGACTGAAGAAAGAGGGTAAATACTGTTTTGATTAATCCAAATTAATTGTATTTGGTGGCAGGGATTTGATTTGGATTATTGTATATTGTGATTGTGTTTGAATTTGGATTAGGAGATGGACGGAAAAGGAATTTAAAAGAAGAAGGATTACAGGGATAATTGCAAAAACGGTATCAAGTTCACCCATTTAGCAAAATTGGTACGATAACTTTTCCGGTGACAAAATTACCCTACATCTCTTAAAAAGTTGCAATTTAATACAAATTTTCGCCGGAGATCCAAAAACCGGCCGAAAATCCGACCCGATTGTACATGTGGCCTTCCTACATGTCATTTTATCCTATGTGGCAAAAATAGGCTGACCATGTCAGATACTATTGCTAATGTGACATTTTAATTTCACTATATATATATATATAATATTACATTTTTTTAAAATTAAATAAAATAAAAAACTTAAAATAATATATTATACTATCTAATAATTCCATATATATACATATAAATATTGAACATAATTAAAAATTTTAAAATATCAAACATAAAAATTTGAAAATAATGTATACTAATTTAAAAAAAAAATTATATAAAAAACAACAAAAATTTAGAAAGAAAAAATCTACATTCAGCTTAATTTTGTGAAGAAGTGCAAAGAGAACTGGGTTTGCTAAAGGTTCCGAACCCTCAAATAAGAACCCAAGATCGGCCGAGATTCGCTGGTATCCGCCGTCAAATCCACCACCTGCACCGCCTTCCCTCCGACGGCGGTCATGATTTCCTCTTCGAAGCTCTTCATGAACAAATCCAGATCCTGACTCGCACTGAAATCTGGATCGTCATCCAAACTATCTAACATATCCTCACGGAGCCTCTTCACCTCTGGCGCCAAGTCAATTTCCACCTTCGGCGACTCATCTCTTCCCCTGTTTTTACCCTTCATATCCTCCATCAAAACTCCAGATTTCACTCAAACAACCAATAAAAACACCTCCTAAATTGCGTTATTCAGATAATCGGTAAAAGTGTAGAGAGAAGAAAAATGTGCAAACGATGTGATGAGGCGTAATCGGTGCCGTCGCCGTCCCCTTTCTTACATTTTGTTTTCTATTTTTCTTTCGCCGTCACCGCCACCACCATCTCAACAGCATAGCGACAGTTGCCTCCTTCAAGAACCCTCAACCGTTCCCCCATCCTCCCACATCAAATCTGCAAACACAACCATCTGCCCTCCTTTGCCTCAATCAGATTTGCTTCATCGCTGCCAACATTAAGTCTCCCTTGCTTACTTTTCCAAATGTGTATATCTAGTGTAGTAGGGGTTCAATTATTTTTGGGTAAAATCTCACCGGCGAGGCGAACTCGACGACGGTGGTGGAGTTGGTTGGTAGACAGAGTAATGAAGGAGATGAATATCCTTTTCAAATTATTTGATTTAAAATTAAAAATATCGTGTGAAAATAATTCTATATTTTTTAATCTTTCATATATAATTTAAATTATAAAATATTAAAATTAATGGAAATTATTGGTCATGATTAATGGAAATTTTACCATTTTTATTATTTATAATTTTTAATAAATGTAATTATATATATATATATATATATTGTCAAATAATTTTAAATTTGTGGAAATTAAAAATGCCACGTTAGCAATAGTATCTGACATGATCAACCTATTTCTGCCACATTGGATAAAATGACAGGTAGGAAGGCCATGTGTACAAGCGGGTCGGATTTTTGGGTCTCCGGTGAAAATGTGCACTCATTGCAACTTTTTAAGAGATGTGGGATAATTTTGTCACCAGAAAAGTTATTGTATCAATTTTGTTAAATGAGTGACCTTGGTATACCATTTTAGCAATTATCCCAAGGATTACAAATATTGTTTATTGAAATTGTATTAAAACATCACAATATAATTATATAAAAAAATAAAAAATTGAACGAAATATTAGAGAAGATAGATATAATTGAATGTGAAACATAAAATAAAATTATTAATTCAAAAAATGCTATACTTTGAAAATTAAAATAAAATTAATAAAAAGAACATCTAAACTTCAAATAGTTATAATACAATTAACAATTACGGAAGGAAATTATTTAATCTTGATAAGAAATATTACAAACCTTATATACTTTGGAAACAATAAATATATTGTTTTTACATATTTCTTTCCATCTTTTATATTCTTACTAGCCTAAACCCCGTGCTTTGCACGAAAATATTAACAGTTATATAATGAATCAAACGTAGTATAAATAAATTCAGTATAACAACAAAAAATATTTTTAGTTGTCTTTATGAGCCCAACTTCACAATTATGTGTGCAAAAGTCAATCTCTCCTGAAAATGAAATCACTCTTTGGACCAATCATTAACTAAAATGAAATTCATCGTACATTGGATATCTGATCATGTGAAATTTGGTGGTACGTGAATGATAAATATAAAAAGCACGACCTTAAAAAGAATTTATATAATTTTTCGTAATTTTTCTAAAAATAATAAAAGTGTAAATATCTTTAGAGATATTTATATTTTAACTAAGTTAAAATCTAATTATTGGTAAAAGCACAACAATTTTTTTTTACTGCTCTAATTACAATTCGTTATATAAAAAATAAATGACCCAAAATTTCCTAAAAGCTTATATAACAAAAAATATTTATCTAAAACTTTCAAACATATTAATTAAGTATTATCGACAGTGATAAATTTGACAATTGAGGTGTATATCAAAAATTTACATTACATGTACATGTACACTAAAACTATTACCACGAAAATAAAGAAATTAAAATGAAACACATAAGGCCTCAAAAATTAAAATAAAGGTAAGGAATAAAAAAATAAAATAATACAAATATAGAGCCAAAATTAGAATATGAGACAAATAAAAAGAATACAAAACTGATTAAAAGAATAATGTAAACTAAAATCGAAGTAAAATGAAATATATAAACATGCCCAAGTACAAAGAATCTCCTATTCGAGGAATCAACCCTTCCTATGCGTAAATTTTGAACTAATCCTCTTCATTAATGACAATTTTTGCCTAAAAAATGCTATAATAAACAATACACCCAACAAAAAATACAAAAATTGTCATTGAATAAAAATATGTATAAAATTACCTTCTCACAATTTGTATTTGAACAAATTTCAAAAGAATGTATTTCTTTATCAAAAAACGGAGAATAAAACTGTAACGCCTGAACGTGAGGCGCCATAACCCCCGCACCGAGATCCGACCCTCATATAAAATGGACAATCCATACACGAATCAAATTACGGCGAACGGGGACTCAACACACTAGCTATGCTAGGCGGGCTAACCCTTGAACCAAGTATTAATCAAGTACAATCATAAACCAGAGCATAGCATTAATAGCGGAAGCATTCATACCGTAACATATACAATGAGCTACAAGCTCCAAAAATTCACAATTTACAACTAAGCATGGCCTTCGCAGCCTCAAGGTATCAAAAGAGTTCAAATGTACATAATACAAACTATATGAGTGTGTAAGGTACAAAACCAAATGCTAGACCTAAATGCAAGACCCACAAGACTTGTAGGAGCCTAGCACCTTCCCAACCTATACAAAAAGACTGAAACAAATCCGGGTTCAATCCAAAGGGGATTGGTGTGTATAAAATAGAGCATAATATATAACTATCGCGGTATTGAAACACATACATGCAAGTTTTGATCCCATTTGAGGTTTTAGAACAATTTCCCAAGTGGGCAAGATAAGAAAGCATCAATGAGATTATAACAATCATATTCAATTATTCATTAGGTCATTCATGGCCCGGCGAGTGGGCGTGTACAATCTCCAACCTTCTCCTCATGTGTTCATTAATCATTCATTCATGCGTTTTCATGCAATCATTCTTTTGTGCACATATATTCAAATCCATAACATTCGATCACATATCCTTCTTCCTCCGGGTGATGGACGGGTTTGCAAGACCCGACCATCCATTCATTATGGCTAGTGGGGTACATGAATCCCCAAAAGCCCGGTTAGCCTTTCCTCGTCAAAACTCCTAACGAGGTCGGTTTCGCCGTAATGAGTTGGGACTAGTATGAGGGATCACCGTCGGCCCTTGCCTTCCCGGATAACCACTCACACTAACTCCAGTGGGCTGTGTACATTCATGTTCTCGCCAAAATATTTGGTGGGATATTCAAATAAAAAGGCAATATGTTCGAAATCATTTACTCAATGAAAGACTCGATATATACTTATATAATTTTAGCTCAAAACATTGTACATAAGGGATGTATCGGGTCATTTTAACTATTAGAAGAGAAACCCACCTTACAAGACAAAAAGGATAGCCAAAGAGCTTAAAGATCGCCCTCGCCTTCGACTGGACCGGTATCTGTGCAAAAGAAGTGAAGTGAACTCATGAGGACCATATATGATGCACGACAACGTCATGCATATGACATGAGATGTAAATGAGATCAAATAAGGTCATAAAGATGCAACAATGTACTAATTCAATCATTCATGTTCATTTAAGGTCATATCTTGCATATATCCTTTCAATTCAAGTCAATAATCTCCAATAACATTCATATCACATTTTTCAATTATTAACCAAGGTATACGAGTCATAAGGATAGGGTAAAATAAGCATTTAGGGTTCACAACCAAAGAATCCATGCATTCATGCACAGAAAGGATCAACGAAGACACATGAACGCATAACTCGCACACAATACGTCAAATGAATCCCAAATTCAATAACGAACTACACAACACATATATGAAACATAATTCATATCAATTTAAGTCATATGAACTCATACCATAGCAATACATACTCATCAATATGTATAAAATAATTAGGAATCATGCTAGGGGTGGGAAAACGTCAAACAAGTGAAGAGAAACGAGAAAACAAAACACGACAAATGGCCAGAGCTACTGAAAAGGATCAATGGACGTTGATTTATCCTTCAGGATTTCCCACGGCCATTGATTCAATGTAGTAGGCATGGATGCTACTGTATTGAATCAACGGCCGTGGATTTTTCTTGAGGAAAATCCAACGGTCGTTGGAACCTCCTAGATGCGAAAATCATGGCCAAAACAGGGATAAAGTCTCCATGCTACTGTATTGAATCAACGGCCGTGGATTTTTCTTGAGGAAAATCCAACGGTCGTTGGAACCTCCTAGACGCGAAAATCATGGCCAAAACAGGGATAAAGTCTCCACAAAGCAATCCCACACTTAGGAAACATATAAGGGCATGATCCAACACCAAAATACCAAGAATTACACTTCAAATCATGCAAAGAAACAAACCAAAACAAGAACTAAGGCAAGAGATGGCATATATGATCATATCTCCAAATTCCTTCCAAAACTCGTTAATGGCAAGTCATGAATGCCTCAACCACCCAATAATATGATTCCATAGAATCATAAATACATGCTTTAGGTTCAATTTTCATCAGTCAAACACAAGGAAGGCATAAGGAAACATGTTTGATCAAAATTTGGGGTCAAACGCTCATATAAGTCCATATATCCAAAACCTTAGCAAACCTCAACCAAAATATGCATATAAGCACTTAAATGAAAGAGTAAATGATTCCATACAATAATCCATACTCACAAATGAAAGAAAAGAACAGATCAAAGTGATGGTTCATTGAAGAAGATGATGAATAGTGCCAAAAATTTCCTTTCTCCCTTGGCTCACGTTTTGGCTGCTCTTTTGGAGGGTTTTGGAGTGTGAAATTGAAATGAAAATGGTTAAGGATTATAGGGGTATAAGTGAGGGGTATTGGGCTCAAACCTTTTGTAATTTGGTTAAGTATGGAGGGTTTTATGGTCATTTTAGTGAGGAGTGGTCATTTAGGCACGAGAAGGTTTTCCGGGTGGGGTTCTGGTTCCAAACGAGTTCAAAATTAAAATTCGAGCACACATAAAACTACTACATGTTCAAAATTAACAAAATTCAGAATTCAACTCATAAAGAAATGACAAACGAACACGTTGATCGTGCGCATTTGCTTTCAAGTATTCAAATTCAAATCATTCAATTAATTCAAAATTCACAAGAACTTAAAATAATTCAAATTAAATAAAAGAAATATGCAAATAAATATAAATTTAAATACGCACATAATATCATATAATTCGTACCTGTACGGATGAAAATCCGGAGTATCACAACCTTCCCCTCTAAAAAAGAATCTATCCTCGGATTCTCTTGTTCGATTGGAAACAACTCGGGGTGGAATCTTTTCATCTTCTCCTCCGTCTCCCAAGTCGCTTCTTCTATTTTATCACTTCTTCATAAAACTTTGACAAGTGGGATTCGCCGATTTTTTAATTCCTAAAATTTTCAGTCCAAAATTTTGATCGGCTTCAGAACGAAGGTAAGGTTCAGCTCAAGTTCGACTTTCTCTACCTCTTCAATCGGTAAACCTCAGATTCATCCCGATAGTACTTACGAAGCTGGGATACATGGAAGACATTGTGCATCCCGGTCATATTAGGTGGCAAATCTAAATGATAGGCCGTATCTCCAATCCTCTCCAAAATCTCAAACGACCCTAAGTATCTCTGGATTCAACTTTCCACCTTTACCGATCCTTGTACCACCCCTTTCGTGGATAAGCTTTCAAAAAGACTATCCTCAACTTCAAATTCAAGATCCTTTCGACAAAGATCGGCATACCTTTTCTGTCGGTCTTGTGCTGCTTTCATCCGTTGTCTGATTATCTGGACCTTGTCTATTGCATACTGCACATCCTTAGAAGATTTTTCTTTCTTCTCCCCACTTTTCACACATTCCTGCTTGGTCCAATTCCACTCTTCTAAGTCGAAGAACAACGGTGATCTACACTTCTGTCCATAGAGAGCCTAATATGGTGCCATTTTTATCGATTCTTGATAACTATTGTTATAACCAAACTCTATTAATGGCCACTGTTCATTCCATGAAGTCTGATAATCTAAAGCGCAAGCTCTCAACATATCTTCCAAATATCTGATTAACCGTTCCGACTGACCATCCGTCTGAGGGTGGAAAGTTGTGCTAAATTGTAACTTCGACCCCAAATTCTCCTGAAGTTCTTGCCAAAGCCTAGAGGTAAATCTCGAATCCCGATCGGACACTATACTCACCGGTACTCCATGAAGTCTAAAATCTCATCACAATATTTCTTGGCTAGTTTATTGATCTTATCGGACATCTGAATAGCCAGAAAATGAGCCGACTTGGTAAGACGATCCACAATAACCCAAATTCCGTCATAACCACCCTTCACTCTTGGTAAACCCGAAACAAAATCCATCGCTACTTGTTCCCACTTCGATTCTGGAATAGGCAACGACTGAAGTAGCCCGGAGGGCTTCTGAAGTTCTGCCTTAACAATCTGCCAAGTCATGCAATGCTTCACAAAGTTGATCACATCCCGTTTCAACCCATTCCACCAATAATACTATTTCAGATTCTTGTACATCTTATTCCCTCCTGGATGTATCGAATAAGTTGATCGGTAAGCTTCTTCAAGAATGAGCCGTTTTAATTCATCGGGTACAACCACCCATGTCTTAAACCTCAAAAGTCCCTATCATCAAACTTAAACGGACACTCTGGATCCACTCTAGCTTTCTCTGCCAATTTCTGAACCTTGGGATCGACTCTCTGAGCTTCAAATAATCTTTCCTTAAGAATCGGCTAAATGGAAATATTAAAGACACGAGCCTTTATCCTACTAGGCTCTAACTCGTCTTCAACCACTTTTTCCACTTTCACACTAGACACGCTAGCCTTCCTACTTAGCACATCTGCAACCACGTTGGCTTTGCCGGGGATGATATTTAATCGTACAATCATAATCTTCAAGGAATTCCAGCTAACGTCTTTTCCTTTTGCTTAGATCCTTCTGAGAGAATAAGTACTGGAAGCTTTTGTAGTAGGTAAAGATCTCAAAAGAAATACCGTACAGATAGTGTCTCCCCTTAGCAAGAGCAAAAACCACTATAGCTAATTCAAGATCATGCGTGGGATTATTCCGTTCATGCTCCTTTAGCTTTATAGAGGCATAAGCAATCACCTTTCCACGTTGTATTAGCACACATCCCAAGCATTCCTTCGAGGCGTCCATATAAACTGTATAACCTTCTGTTCCTTCAGAAAGTGCTAACACTGGAGCCATTGTCAATTTGTCCTTCAACAACTGAAAAATAGTTTCACATGCCTCGTCCCACTCAAACTTGACCTCCATCTTAGTTAATGGGGTCAATGGGGCGGCAATCTTTGAAAAATCCTTTATAAATCTCCGGTAATAACCTGCCAGACCCAAGAAACTTCTTATCTCGGAGGCATTTTTCGGACTCTGCCACTGTAAAACTGTCTTTTTCTTAGAAGGACCACCTTAATTCCTTTGTTAGAAATGATGTGGCCTAAGAAAGTCACCCGATCAATCCAGAATTTACATTTACTGAACTTCGCATATAGCCGATGTTCCCTCAAAGAATCCAAAAACAACCTGAGATATTGAGCATGATCTTCCGGAGTTCTTGAATACACAAGTGTGTCATCAATGAAAATAACCACAAATTTGTCGAGGTATGGACGAAAAATCTGATGCATCATATCCATGAAAGCCGCCGGGGCATTAGTTAAGCCAAATGGCATAATCACAAACTCGTAATGCCCGTACCGGGTATTGAATCCCATCTTTGGAACATCCTCTTCCCGGATTTTAAGTTGATAGTACCCTTGCCTCAAATCCAATTTCGAATACACCCTCGATCCTTGTAAAATATTCGAACAAATCTTCAATGTGGGGTAGTGGGTACTTGTTCTTGATAGTCATCTTGTTCAATTTCCGGTAATCTATACACATTCTCAGCGACCCATCCTTCTTCTTAACGAAAAGAACCGGAGCTCCCTAAGGTGAGGAACTCGGTCAAATATACCCAACTTTCAATAATTTCTCAAGCTAAATCTTTAGCTCCTTCAATTCTGCCGGTGCCATTCGATAAGGTGTCTTAAAGTATGGTTCCGATTCCGATTAAAGATCTATTACGAACTCAATCTCTCGATCTGGAGGTAAAGTATTTAGACTTTCTGGAAACACATCCGGATAATCCTTTATAACTGCGGTATCCTCAAATTTCAGTTGATCCTTAGGCTTGTTAAGGATATAAGCAATAAACCCAGTAGCACCCTTTTGTAACAACTGATAAGCTTCTATACAAGATAAAAGTTGAACTATATTAGAACCAACACCCACAATCAATTCTCCACCCAACTTAATCTTCTTGGCAAAACAATCAACCAAAGCCCAATGCTTATACAACCAAACCATGCTGAGAATAACCCCTTATCTCTTCATAGGCATAACAATGAAGTCGGCCAGATAATCTTTCCCCTCCAACCCACTGAACAATTCTGAACAATAAGGTCGGTCTCAAGACTACTATCGAGAGGGGAACTCACCAAGAAACAAGAATTCACAGAAATAGCAGGCAAGCACAAAGAATCAACTAGATCATAGGAAATAAAAGAATGCGTGGCACCTAGATTGAAAAGTGCATGAATGTTCTTGTTATGAATGCATATAGTACCTTTCACCACGGCGGTAGGATCCACTTCCGCATCTTGCTCTTCACCCTCAAGGGCGTACGCACGGGCTTGGATTATTGGTCTCGGTGCTCCTCCTCGGAATCTTGGAGTCTTGTCGGGACATGCATTGGCTAGATGATCACCCTTGCCACAAATAAGGCATAAACATAATATTTTCCGGCAATTGTAATAGTTATGAGTTGGCCCGCCACAATGTACACACGAAGATTGAGCTAATCGAGCCGCACTTGGAGCTTGTCATGCCGAAGGTGCCACCGGTGCATGTGAAGTAGGTCCCCATTGCTTCTTGAATGGACCCTTAGCCAGTGGAGCGGCTTGAACCATGGGTCTTTTTCCCAAGCTAGATCCGAACCCTTATCCCGTAAATACCCGAGAAACCGGATCTTTCTTCTTAAACTCCTCCTCTTGTGCTAAGGCCCTCTGCACCATATCGGCGAAGGATATGAAGTTATGCCCCGCCTGGCCATGACTGAGATCCTGCCTCAAACCCGTTATATGAAGTTATGCTACGCCTGGCCATGCCTGAGATCCTGCCTCAAACCCGTTATTAACTTTCTAGACTTCTTCTTCTCATCACGGGTGATATGAGTGGCATATTTCCCAAGCCTATTAAATATAGCAAGGTATTGAGATATTGTACAAGTCCCTTGCTTCAGATCCATAAACTTTTATTTTTTTCAATCTCTCACAACCTCGGGTATGAAACATTCCCGAAACTCCCTTTTAAAGACTTCCCAAGTTGCTTCTTCTTCATCAACCTCCAACTTTTCTCTTGTTATCTCCCACTAATCATAGGCCTCCCCATCTAACTGAAAGACGGTAAATTGAACCTTTTCTGGATCGGTGAATTGTCGAATGCTGAAAATCTGCTCTATCCGTGTCAACCATCCCTCTGAAACAACATCATCTATAGAACCGGAGAACCTATGGGGATTGTAACTCAGAAATATCCCATGAGGATCTCTATGGTTGTTCGGAGGTAGTGTGCTCAACCGGTTGCTGCTTGAGCTCTTCGTTGCTCGACATAATTATAGATTGTATCTATAAAGTGCTCCATATTCGTTTGAGGTGGAGCTGGTGGAGTAGGAGTGCGATCACGCCGCCGCCGCTCAGAAGATCTCTCTCTATGTCTCCTTGGAGGCATTCTGTCAAGCAAAAACTGAAAATACGTGCGTTTTAGTCCATGCATGACAATGTAGATAATTCAAGCAAATTAAATCAATAAAGCATATAAGAGAGACATATGTAACACATTGCCAATTAGTTCCTAAGACATGCAACCTAGACTGACCCACACGACACGAGAGCCCGAGTTTTGCAACCAAAAGCTCTGATACCACATAAGGATGTAATGCCCTAAGGTGAGGCGCCACATCCCCCATACTGAGACTCGACCTGCATATGAAATGGATAATCCATACACGAATCAAATCACGGCGAACGGGGACTCAACACACTCGCGATGCTAGGCGGGTAACCCTTGAACCAAATATTAACCAAGTACAATCATAAATCAAGGCATAGCATTAATAGGGGAAGCATTCATACCATAACATATACAATGAGCTACAAGCTCCAAAAATTCAGAATTTACAACTAAGCATGGCCTTCACAGCCTCAAGGTATCAAAAGCGTTCAAATGTACATAATACAAAATAAATGAGTGTGTGAGGTACAAAACCAAATGCTAGACCTAAATGCAAGACCCACAAGACTTGTATTCCCGCCTAGCACCTTCCCAACCTGTACAAAAAGACTGAAACAACACCGGGTTCAATCCAAAAGGGATTGGTAGGTATAAAATAGAGCATAATATAAATATCACGGTATTGAAACACATATATGCAAGTTATAATCCCATTTGAAGTTTTAGAACAATTTTCCAATGGGCAAGATAAGAAGCATCAATGGGATCATAACTATCATTTTCAAATATTCATTAGGTCGTTCATGGCCCGGCGAGTGGGGTGTACAATCTCTAACCTTCTCCTCATGTGTTTCTTAATCATTTAATTATGTGTTTTCATGCAATCATTCTTTTGTTCACATATATTCAAATCGATAACATTCGATCGCATACTACTTCTTTTACCGGGTGATGGACGGGTTTGCAAGACCCGGCCATCCATTCATTATGGCTAGTGGGGTACATGAATCCCCAAAATCCTGGTTAGCATTTCCTCGTCAAAACTCCTAATGGGGTTGGTTTCACCGTAATTGGTTGGAACTAGTATGAGGGATCACCGTTGGCCCTTGCCTTTCCGGATAGCCACTCACACTGAGTCCTGGGGCCTATGTACATTTATGCTCTATCCAAAACATTGGTGGGATATTCAAATAAAAAGGCTATACGTTCGAAATCATTTACTCAATGAAAAACTCGATATATACATATAAAATTTTGGCTCAAACTTTACACATAGGGGATATAGTAGGTCATTTTAACTATTAGAAGAGAAACCCACCTTACAAGACAAAAAGGATAGCCAAAGAGCTCAAAAATCATCCTCGCCTCCGATTGGACCGATACTTGTGTAAAAGAAGTGAAGTGAAACTCATGAGGACCATATATGACGCACGACAACGTTATGCATATGATATGAGATGCATATGAGATTAAATAAGGTCATAGAGATGCAACCATGTACCAATTCACTTAATCACGTTCATTCGAAGTCATATTTGCAAATATCCATTCAATTCAAGCCAACATTCTCAAATAACAATCATAATACTTAATTCAATTGAAAAACAAGGTATGAGAGTCATAAAATTAGGGTAAATTGAGCACTTAGGGTTCACAACCAAAGAATCCATACATTCGTGTGTATAAGGGAGCAATTAAGACACACGAACACATAAATCATACATTTTACGTCACATGAACCCTAATTTCACACATAAAGTACACAACACATATATGAAACATAATTCCTATCAATTCAAGCCATAAGAACTCATACTATAGCAATACACCCTCATAAACATGTATATAACGTATTGGATCATGCTAGGGGCAGGAAAAACCAAATAAACGAGAAACAAAGCAAGAAAAACCATGTCCGTGACCACAGATAAGATGAACGGCCGTGGATTTCCCCTTCAAGATTTTCCATGGCCCTTGATTCAATGCAGTAAGCATGGATTCTACTGCATCGAATTAACGGCCGTGGATTTTCCAAAAGGAAAATCCAACGGTCGTTGGAAATCCTGAGTCACGAAAACAGGGTAAAACTCCCACAAAACCAATCCCACACTTTGTTAACACATTAAGGCATGATCCAACACCAAAATACTAAGAATTCAACTTCAAATCATGCAAGGAAACAAACCAAAACAAGAACTAAGGCAAGAGATGGCATATATGATCATATCTCCACATTTTCATCCAAAACTCATTAATAGCAAGTCATGAATGCTTCAGATACTCATCAGAATGAATCCATACAATAAATAATGAAGGTCATGCGATCATTTTCCACACAAGAAACTCAAGAAAACACCAAGGCACAATCATGATCACCAAATTTGATCAAAACCCTCATATGAATCCATATATCCAAAACCTTAGCAAACCTCAACCAAATTATGCATACAAGCACTTAAATGAAAGAGGAAAGGATGCCATTCAAATATCCATACTCACATAAGAAGGAAAGGAAGAGATCAAGGTGGTGGTTCAATGAAGAAGATGATGAATAGTGCTATTTCTTCTATTCTCTCTTGGCTCATGTTTTTGCTTCTGATTTTGGAGGGTTTGAAGTGTGTAAAATGAAATGAAATTTGTCAAGGCTGATCGGGGTATTAGTGAGGGGCATGAGGGCTCAAACCACATGTAATTTGGTTAAGTATGGGGGGTTTTATGGTCATTTTAGTGCACAAAGGTCATTTAGGCGCGAGAGTGTTTTTCGGGTTGGTTTCGGTATTCCAAACGAGTTCAAAACTAAAATCCGAGCACATATACACGTTCATAACACATAAACTACCACATACTCAAATTTCACAAAATTCCAAATTCAACTCATCTAACGGCAATCGAACACGTTGATCATGCGCATTTACGTACAAGTATTCAAATCAAATCATTCAAATAATTCAAAATTCACAAGAATTTAAATAAATTCAAATTAAATAAAAGAAATACGCAAATAAATATAAATTTAAATACGCACATAATATCACATAATTCATACCTGTATGGATGAAAATCCGGGGTGTTACACGTTGGTCTCGTTTCGATCAATTACTTGATCTTTCTGACAACCCTTTGAACCTGGTATTTGTGTGTGACCCTCTAGGTTCAATTTTAGTTAGCAGTGAACCTAATTAATTAATACCCTTTATTAATTAATTACCTCACAGATCACACTACCATAGTCTAGCAACAGGTGTGTGACCCCTACCCGAAATGTGAATGTATATTCGAAAGAACCTTTCAGTCAATGACATCATGTGGGATACGATCCTCCTACCATCCTATCTCTCGATTAAGATCTAGGACATGGGAATATAGAGAGCCCTAATAATCTTAATCTTAAAACAAAGTTCTTTTCAATATTCCATTTGATCTCAATATAAGAAAACCTCATTTTCTTGATGTCTTGATCTATCCACCTTGTGTGTAACGCCCCGACTTTTTGGCCGTACAGATATGACGTATGTGTTTACCAACGTGCACGAATTAATTATTCATAAATACTTTGCATATTTAATTTCATTCATTAAATATCGTTACGTAAATATTTGAGATTCCATTTATTTGAACTCTTTGCATTTACGTGAATTATGTGCGTCTCGTTTGTATTTGAATTGATTTCTGATTTTCGTGAAATTTGAGTATGTCGGTGATTTATGAGTTATGAACGTGGTTATGTGCTCGTTTTGTGTATTTGATTTGGTTTGATGTGTTTTTGGATCGTGTTTTGGTAACACGACCAAAATGGAGGCTAACGAGCAATTAGCGCACCTTTTGATCCGGGTGACATATCTTGAGCTCGGGGATTCGGATTCAAATTTCGTCACCTCCGTTCAGCTCGAATCAATGATTCGGACTCAGTGGGACTAACCTTATATTTTTACAAGATCATTTAGACCCCCGAAATCCAACTGAAATGAGCCCTTATGCTTTAAATGACAACCTTTCATTAATCTCAAGTTACGGACCTATCTAATGACCTTATGGATCCCTAACCCATACCCTAACCCACTTGACACACTCCTCTCTCTTCCCTTAACTCAAAAAAACCGAGCCCCCTCCCCCATTTACCAAAAAGTGAGTTTTGCTCCAAGGAAGAAAGAAGAAGAGAAGAGAAGAACCCCTTTCCACCTTGAGGTTTTGAGTTCATATCTGCTCCATTTTTTCTCCAATTTTAAAGGTAAGACCATGATTGTGTTAAGAATCTTCTCCTCTTTCATTTAAGTGCTTTCATTCTTCTTGAGTTGGAGATTTGATTGGGTTTTTGGAGAAATTGGTGAATAGTTAGGGTTTGAGCATGTTTGATGGGTTTGCATGATTCCTTGCCTTTTTCTTGAGATTAATTGATGATAAATAATCCTAATGCATCCCTTATGACTTCTATGGTTTGATTTTAGTTGGTGGTTGAGCATTTATGAAGTTTCCATTAATGGTTTGTGCAAGAAACTTGAGGTTGATCATGGATGCATCTCATTACATATCTTTCACACTTAGATCCGTTTATGGCATGATTTAGGGCATGAGAAACCTTGCATTTGATTGTATAAACTCATCTAAGCTTGTGGTTTTGAGTTTGAGAAGTGTTGGGGGTTGTATTCTTGGAGTTCAGCCCTGTTCTTGTGGCTTTTTCCTCGCGCAGGGCAATTTTCCTGCCCGGCAAATTTTTGTGCTTTAAACTCACCGGGAGGGGAGTTGTGTTTTTTGTCACAAACGAGATTTCCCCGCCCAGGGAAATTTCTAGTTCAACTTTACCCCTCCGGGTAAAGTGACCTGATACCTTGTTTTATTTTATTTCGTTTCGTTTTCACTTCTTTGTTTGTTCTCTTGTTTCGTACGTTTTTTTTACCTGGTTTTCAATGCTTTACTTTATGCAATGATGGTTGTTTGATACTTTATGATTTTATTTGAAATTATATGAAATAAATATGATCCTAAATATTAAATTAATGTTGAATTTTCATGATTTTTGATTGATTATTTTCCGAGTTATGTACGAACATGCCTTCATTGCTCCATAACGTGCGTAAATGCTATGATGCTTGGATTATAAACCCTAAATGCATACTTTTCCTTTCTTTTATGATTTATATGATTTATATACATGCTTAAATATGTGTTATGATCATTATTGGAGAATTGTGGATTGATTTGGATTGATTTATGAAAGATGTGAACTTGAATGGATTCGAACACCTTATTTATGAATGAAATGATTGAGTGTGAGCCTTTTATGGGCATTTATTGTGCACATGAACATCCCCATGATATGATATTACTTCTTATGCACTTCATATCATGTCAATGCATTGTCGTGCGTCATATGTGGTCCATTTGGAGTCTTGAGTCTCATGATTATGCTGTGTTTCTTTTGTACAGTTTTCTCCAGGGTGGTGATCGACGTGTCGGGTTCATAGACTTTCTTAAAGTATTTCCTTCTTTTGATTTTGTTGGTAAGGGAAACATGTGGGTTTCTCTACTATTAGATATTTTGACCCGATATATCTCCAACTTGAAAGGTTTTAAGCCAAAGAATATATATATATATATATTGAGTCTCTCTATCGAGTAAATGATTGCCAACGTAAAACCCTTTTCTTTTATGGAATTCACTACCTAATGTTTTGGCGGGAATTGATTGCATGCATGAATGAATGCACGGGCCCAGGGACTTTGTGTTTGTGGCTATCCGGGGAGGCATCGGGCCGACGGTGATCCCGTACCTTAGTCCCACATGGATTACGACGATACCGGCCCTCGCTAGGAGTTTTAGCGGGAAATGGGAGTTGAGTGCCAATTGAGGGATTCCATGTAACCCATTGGTCAATGATTAGGAGACGCCTCCTCTTGGATGGGTCCCCCTGAGGCACCGGTTACACCATAGGGAGGAAAAAAACCTGTAAAGTGGGATGGGTTCGCCCATGGTCCACCAGGACAATATATTCCGCTGCACAAGGCAAACGCGTTTCTAAATGAAAGAGGAAGGTGAATTGATTGATTGTGCACACAAGAATGAATGCATGATAACGAATGATTGAACGAATGTTTAATAGATACACATGTTAGGAATAGTGCCCTAGAAAGCCGATTGTAATATCCGCTTTGGACTTTTCCTTATGTAATCACAGACAATCT
>JBBMKE010062777.1:0-17947 GCA_037834125.1 Lippia alba | reverse complement strand
CCACGAAAAGGAGGATATTTCACTCCCTGAAAACGTAGAAGTTGTTAAGGATGATATAAATGTTTCTCCTCACTAGATTGGTGTTTTTGGCTTTTTGAGAAAGGAAACTATTAGTTCTTAGTAGAGTTCTCTCATTCTCACCAAATATTGTGATCCATTATAACAAGTTAGCTATTTTAGTTTTTTAATTGAAGTTTTGGTCTCAATTTTTTCTGTTCCTTTTCTTTTTACTGGTGTTTCAACACAGCAATAATACTATTATCACTTACAATTTGCTGGTAATAGTCTGTCTCGCTTGTATACATTATTCGACTCAATAGTTTCAACGAAATGCATCAAATTAAATGCATCTAATAATTTGTCGTACTTGTATATACTATTTGGGTGAATTACATCTAGAACTTTTGAGACTTTTGGTATTTGTTAAAAAAGTTGATCGGGTGAATTACATCTACATCTCTGTGATTTTCGATATTTGTAAAATAAGTCGTCGGAGTATAGGAAATTACATCTCTGTGATTTCCGATATTTGTAAAATAAGTCGTTGGAGTATAGGAAATTACCATAGATATGACATTAGAATATATAAAACACCCTTTAAGTAGGGGTGTTGGTGTAGTTTATGTAATTTCTATTTTAGTGTAAAAATACTAAAAATGATAAATTTATAATTACCTGGGCTAGCGGGCATTACTGCGCCTTGCGCGGTCCATTAAGCTAGTATATATATAAAAGTCATATATATGTATGTATATATACATATATATAAGTCATATATATATATATATATATATATATATATAATATTTTTTAAATAAAATAGGTCGGCTAGTGAACCGGATCGCGAACCACGAACAAGAATAAAAAGGTTGGGGTTCGAGTTCGAGTTCGGTTCGAACCTTAGCTCGATTCAACTTCGGTTCGAACTTTTCGAATTCGAATTCAAACTTTAACCGGCTCGGCTCGATTGGCTCGCGAACCGGCTCGGTTCGTGAACATCCCTACTTGGAAGCAAATTTTGTACAACTAACTATACTCATATAATTGATTAGCCCAAGTCAATGGAGTGAAACAATTCACAAAGAATCCACCCCAATAAAACAACCGAAGTGCTAGAACTTAGATTGGAAATAAGGAATCTAACAAAATTTTGGTTATTCGGAGGAGACGAAACTCAACAAATCAGAACAAAGTGGATAAGAAAAGGAAGAAAAAGAACAAAAAGATAAAGGAAATTGTCCTCTTTGTTCATACCCATTTTCCCTAGTGTGGCCTTATCCTTCCCCCAAATACTTCCGTCCCATTTCACCAGTCTCTAGCACCCAAATTTCAATGTTTCTCCACCCTTTAGAGCTTCCATCAACTTCTCATACAATGGCGGTTGCATTCCGCCGTGTATACACCCCTTCCGCCGCCGCTCACTTCTCCCGCCGCCACCTCTCGCCGCCGAACCCTTGTCTTCTTACTCTCACTACAAAGCCCCGAAGGTCCAACCTTCATATGCTCCTCGTAAGAACCCATGCTCAACTCGAAGCGCAGCCCACAATTCAACCCGAAACCTTTCAACAGAAGAACGTCGAAGAAGATGAATTTTCTAAAACCAGGTTGCTTGCCCAGAATGTGCCGTGGACGTGCACTGCAGATGATCTCCGCCCCCTCTTCGAAAAATACGGCACCGTTGTTGATATCGAGGTGGGTATCGCCTTGTTTTCGTTCCAATTCGAATTACTCCTTGAATTGTTATGCTTCTGGTTCATATTTTGATGTTTGTTTGTTGGGTTTTTTCAGTTTTCAATGTATAATTGCACAAGAAACAGAGGTCTTGCCTTTGTGACGATGGGTTCACATGAAGAAGCTCTTGCGGCGCTCGACAACCTCGATTCCTCGGTAAGCCTTTCATGTTTGCAGGAGTTCACTCTATGAAGTTAGTTTATGAGTTATGTCCATCTTTTTTAATTCTTGTTTTCAAATGTAAACAAACAGGAATTTGAGGGTAGAATGTTGAAGCTTAATTGGGCTAAGCCGAAGAAAGTAAAACCGTCTACTCCACCACGGCCCAAGGCGTTGCCGGTGCACAACTTGTTTGTTGCGAATTTGCATTTTGAGGCAAGGGCGAATGACCTTAAAGAATTCTTTAATGCTGATAATGCTAATGTTGTATCTGCCGAAGTTATATTTCAGAGTAATCCTAGACGATCTGCTGGATACGGCTTCGTTTCTTTCAACACGAAGGAAGAATTGGAGGCGGCACTTGCTGCTTTTCAGGGAAAGGTGAGAATATTTTGATTTGGTTTATTTGTAATTTGGAGTATTTTGATAGGGTTAGCACTAGGACAAATATTCGAAGAAGAAGTTAGAAGCCAGTCAGCCATATTTCATTTAGGAAATGCAGGATAAAGATTTGTAATGGAACTACTTTATCTCTACAGAATGGTGAGCCGTATTTCGTTTAGGAAATGCAGGATAATGAATTATAGCGGCACTACTTTATCTCTACAGAATGGCCAAAACGTTTTACGACTGGCTTTTATTGGCATATAGCATTTACCTTTTTCTCTGTCTTCAACTCCCTAAAAGTATTTAATTTCATTTGAACCCCCTTCGACTCTCCCTTTAGTTTCAGGTATGACATCTAGATAGCACTGGGGCAGTTTGTTAAACAGTGAAAGTTAGAGGGCGGTTTTGGTTTTTAAAAAAGTTTGTGGGGAAGAGTTTGTAATTCGTGCAATTCTTTTGTGGGGTCTAAGTGTAATCAATCATGTTGTTTGTGGTAGAAAAATGGATAACATCAAATCAGTTGTTGTCTTTTAGGAGTTTATGGGGAGACCAATTCGAGTGGCACGTAGTAAAAGATTTTTGAGAAAGGAAACAAAGGCAACCATTCAATCTCAGAGTGCTGAAGAAGGGACTTGAAGTTTTCCGGAACAATATGAGGAATGTGATATGATCAGCTGTGGTTGTCACTTGACAAACAGTGAGTTTTTCATATATTGGCTTATCTAAATATGTGAGGGCTCTGTTTGAATTTGTTATCTGCAGCTGGAATAATTAATGGGAGTTCAGCTTTCCCTTTTTTGTAATACTACTCGTATCATTACACTTTACTTCTTGGTCACCTTATTTGTGCAGCTACTATATTTTGCTGAAATACTTGCAAAATATGATCTTTGGAAATTTGTTTCAGTCGTTTATCTTGCCATTGATCCCTCTGTTTTATGCTTGCAAATCATCCTCATTTCTCTCCTTGTTGCTAAGAAGAAGACACCTACATAGCTCCAGGAACAGTATAAGAGTTTTATTCCAACAGGTCTTTGAATTTGATGCAAACATCTTAATATAGAATTTTTTATTTGAAAAGTTGGAAGGATTTTTCAAATGCACATGCATTGAAAAGCTCCCATTAGGCACAAAATGGTTAGAAATTAGAAGCGTTTACTAGTGAAGTCATGAAGTAATAATCTGTACTTTGTCATCTGGACTTGGTACTTTCATCCTTGAAACGTGTCTCCGAATACGTGTAGGAAAATCAAGGGATTACATTACAATTAAGGCAAATTACGGCTACTACCACCCCTAGGTTTGGGGTAATTACTACAATCCCCTCAGGTATATTAATAATACTGAGGTCCTGACACTTCATTTTTAGTGTAATCCCTAACACAAAATGCAACATTACAAGAAACACGTCTATGCGAGGATATGTGTGCTACATTTGAAACGTCAGGGTATCAGCGTCATCAATAGGACTTGAGGGATTACTTTTTAGTTATGCCAAATCTCAGTGGTAGCATATGCAATTCTCTCTTAGAATTATTATGCAATCATTACTAATCATGGACTTTTGAGTGCAAACTTTCTTGAATTAAACTTACAATTTATGAAGTAGAGTTTATTATGGATCTGCTTTGGTAGCAAAAAGGTTGGTTTGCCACAGATGAAGTCATTGTGAGAAGCAAATCAGCAACTGTACTCTAGATATTTTCATGCCCGTTCGATTCTTTTTTCTTTTCTTTTTATATGTTTGTTGGTTGAAGAAACAACTTTTTCTCCATTTTCTTCATCATTTCAGTTATGTATGACATGTAAAGACGCGCCTTTTTGAAATTGGACTAATACAATTTACTTCTTTGTATTTATAGTGTGCTTCAGCATTGAGGTCATCAAGGTTGTGGAAGCTTTTCGGGGCTTTTCGAGAAGGAAAATATTGTCATGTAAGTCAAACTCATAGTGTTTTTATGAACATTGATGAGTTGAGAGTATCTTGTTGCTGTTATAAGGGATTATACACAGGTGGCTGCTAAAGATAAGTGAGAAATGATCAAAGTATACTCAAGAATGATAATATATTTTGCTTTCCTTAAAGCAGAGAATTTTGTGCAAAAATGTATAAAAAGTTTCTTTAAATTTTGGGCTTGACTAGTTTACATTAGATTGGCAACTTAGGTGCTGCTAATTTGTAATATAAATCTCAAATATTGCATGCATAGGCTAAATTCGCAGTTTGTACCATGGATGTGTGCAGATACGGTGCCTCAACCTTTTATCCCTTTCTTTGGCTATTTGGGGTTTGTGCGATAAAAAAAATAATAATTAAAAAAAATAAAAAATCTTTTGTCCCTTTAACTTTTTCCTTGATAAAGTTTTAAATAATTTATGATAATGTATAAAAATCATACAGTTTCCCAGCTAAGGACCCTATTCCCTCTTTTTCACTAAAGAGTATCAAAACTTCCTTACCCTAATAAAAGCCCCCCCAAAAAGAGCTTTTTGATATATTTTATGGGTATTTGGGACAATATCCGGTACTAGTGTGTGATGGGTCCCGGCAGAATATCGACATAAGTGTCCAACACAATATCCGGCGTTAGAGTGTGACATGTTCAACACAATATTTGAAATATCCGGCGTTAGAATGTGACATGTTCAACGCAATATTTGATATAAATGTTCGACTATTTGTCGTGAAATTAGAATAATATTTTTGTGAATAGACTGATATTTTTGCCACTTGAAACTCACAATACTTAAGGACCGAGGCCGAGTGTTAACCTTTTAACGCAATTTGCTAAAAGTTAAAGAGATTAAAATGCTTTAAAAAAGTGTATTTGTGGTATCCGCTTTTCTGTTTTATTTTAATTTATTTTTTATACTTTTTTCTCTCGATTCTTTTCTCTCTCTTTTTATTTATTTATTTTATTCTGTGTTTTTTTTGAGAACCGGCAAAGAGCTGTGGGTTTTTACCGAGGCCCCGACCTCATATATTAACCAACAAGAGCAGATAATAGTTACAATAGTTCATGATCCAGGGATCTTTTAGGCTTAAGCTACAAAAATGGCTCATAAATATATGATTACTATACTGAATTCAAGAGCCTCCAATCATCCTCCATTGCTCGATGCTTTTTATCAGACTTTGAAGTCCGTTGACGTAGTAATTAAGTTTGGAAGTATTCACAGATCCCTGTGTGCGATTCTGGTCCCTCTTACCAAACGTGAAAACGGTGGCGTCCTCAGGGCTACTCATTTCTCTTTGTTGGTATCGGACATTATGTACATGTATCCCGTCAATTCCATAGTTGCATACTAGCCATGTGCGACCATGACAACTCCATTTCCTAGTCTGCATTTTCCCTAATCTGCTATCCCTGCAAAATTCTTTCTTGGCCATAGCTTGATTAAGCATAATACTCGTTCTGTTTGTATGGCAATAGTCCACAGTTAAATTATGAAAATTATTAAAGCTCCACTCAAACCTGGACATTATTAGCACAATATCTTGCTGTCTGCAATTCCATCTCATGCTAACTCTTATTGAACGCTTAGTTCTGAACACGTACACAAACAAAACAGGTACATTAAAATTAAAGAGACCCAAAACAATACCTGAAACCGTAAGTATCCTTTTCCCTTTATGACATCTGCATACACACATCTCACTCTTATCTGAATCTAAAAGCCGGCAGCTCCCATCTATCCACTCTGGCAAGCCCCATCAACCTCTTTTCCATGTTTTGTTCTGGATAAATCCAGTTCGTTTGTGAATCCGCGGCTTTTGTAGCGAGCCAATCTGCCGGTGTATTACCTTCCCTATAGATATGTGAGATTTTGATCTCCATTGTTCTTGCGTTCTTCTTAGTCTCCGAGATCTGTCTGTTTACTTCAACATCTCTCGTGAAACCTCTTTTTAATATATTTATTACCACCTTCGCATCTATCTCTAGCCACACTCTCTGGTAGCCCATTTCTTTTGCTATTTTGATTCCTTACGATACAGCCCAGATTTCGGCGACAATGTTTGTTGTTTGGCCCAGTGCTATACTGAATGCCTCCCATATTGTCCCTTGGTGATCTCTTATGAGTCCTCCTATCCCCGCATTTCCTGGATTTCCACGAGAAGCTCCATCTGTGTTGATTTTGAACCATCCCTCTGGCGGCCGTTTCCAATGCACTATCTTCAACTGGTTCGTCATTCTTTTTTCCAGTCGGATACCCAATACGCTAGCTACATTTACGTCTCCTGTCCACCAACTTCTCTTTATTCTCCTCAAGCCATGAAACAAAAAATATGTGTAAGTATTTATTTGAGGATATTATAAACAGAGAAATATTTACCTTAATATTTACGAAGGTTTCTTTGCTTCCAAATATACCAGAAAATAAGAATAGGTATTACCATCCTAATATGCGAATTAGCACTATACACTGATGAAGACGCCCATAGCTGAAGAGCAATTACCGGCGAATCGGTATTGCAAGGGCTAATACGGAACATTCCCTCAAAATGACTCCAAACCTGTCTTGCTTTTTCCCCATTCAGAAATAGGTGTTCCCTTGTTTTAATTTCCTGACAGCACCTGCACTTTGAAACCAAATGTATTCCTTTCTTCTGTAATCGTTCATCAACCTCAATCCAATCATTTGTCAATCTCCACATGAAAATTAATATAGTTGGAGTGAGTTTAGTGTCCCAAATAGCTTTAAACAGCCTCGATTTCTCCCTCTTGGTTCTTAGAATCTCCCAAGCACTCTTCACGCTGAAGTATCCGTCATTGCTGCCCTCCCATATCGCCTTGTCTGCCTCGCCCTGCCTAATCGGGCACAGCTCAACCACTCTAGCCATGTTATTACCGATTCTGGACTGCAACTTTAAAGAATCCCACTTGCCATCCACAATGTAGTCATCTGCCCTTTCCACACCTCCATAGCTGGGCATAATATCACGCAAGGATGTTGAAGACAACCACTTTTCATCCCAAAAAGAAACTCTACCGTTGCCAATAATCCAAGATATGTATTTCTCCGCATGGACTCTAACTCTGCATAATCTTTTCCACACAAAAGAGCTTCTAACAGTGCAGGCCACATATGCAGGATGCTCATTGCTGCAGTACTTCCTTCTCATATACACACTCCAAAACGAATTTCCCTCTCTAAATCTCCAAAAAAGCTTCCAACTAAATGCATCAACCATTTCCGTTAGCCTTCTCACTCCGAGTCCACCCTCGTCCATTAGAAAACACAGCTTTTCCCATTTGGCCCATCTCATCTTCCTCATTCCAGAAAAAGATCCCCAAAAGAAAGCATTAAGCGCCACTTCGAGGCCACTTAGGATTCCTAAAGGTGGATCTATTATCTGCAATTCATGCATAGGGATAGAATACAAGATTGATTTAATCAATTGAAGTCTTCCACCATGAGATAAGCAACTTGTTTCCCATCCATTTATTCTGTCCCTAACCTTTCTGATCAAGTTTGCAAAAATAATGATTTTTCTCCTCCCTTTAAACAGAGGCACCCCTAAATATTGCAACGGCAGCTCCACTCTTTGAAATTCTAAAATCTCCTTAACTACCTTACTTGCACCTTCACCACCATTTCCTATTAGATATGAGTTCTTAGCAGTATTAACTTTTTGCCCAGACTTTAATTCATACTCTTCAATTGCTAGCTTTATTTGCTCTAAGCTTGCTCTGCGGCTATTGGTAACCACCATTGTATCATCTGCATAAGATAAATGGGAAACCGACACGGGGCTCCCATCATGGAATGCACAATCTTTGTCTCTTTCAATGACCCTGTTAAGACAATAAGACACGTAATCAGCAGCTAAAATGAAAAGCGAAGGAGAAAGTGGGTCACCTTAACGTAGTCCACGGGTTGAATGGAAAATTCCCTCTGAGGCTCCATTTATAAGGACCGAAAACCAGCAGTTGTTGATGTTATTCATGATCCACTGTATCCATCTTCTGGGAAAATCTTTTTTTCTTAACATCCCCAACAGGAAGTTCCATTAAATTCTGTCGTACGCTTTTTCCATGTCCAATTTAAGCACCACATTGCTGTGTCTACCTTTTCTATCTAACTCATGAATCATCTCCTGTGCCAACAATATATTATCTGACATCAGACGCCCCTTGATGAAACCGCATTGGTTTTGTGTTATAGTAGAAGATAGCACCTTTGACAGTCTGTTGTTCAGAATTTAGGATATAATTTTGCTCGAGACGTTACAAAGGCTCACCGGCCTATAATCGTTCCAGTTCATCGGGTCTTTCTTTGGGAGTAGGGTTATAGAGGTAGCCATGTATGCCCTAGGAATTGTAACTCCTTTGCTGAAATCTGTGATCATTTGAACAACTTCTCCTTTAATTATCTCCCAAAACTCCTGATAGAACTTCACTCCAAACCCATCCGGACCTGTAGCTCCGTTAGCATTCAGCTCAAACACTGCCTGTTTAATTTGCGCCTCACTAATATCCTGTTCTAACATCTTGCAATCCTCTTCATTAAACCTCGATTGAAACTTACTAAGATCAGCGTTGGTTAGCTCTGAAGTTAGCAGATTTTGAAAGTGATCCCTTACTGAATTGCGAAGCTGTTTTGTGTCCGTTATCTCATTTCGGCCGACCCTAACCGACTTAATTTGTCCCTTGAACCTCTTCTTCTTAACCAACGAGTGAAAGTACTTTGTGTTTTGTTCTCCATCCACCATCCGTTTACCAGCAGCTTTCTGTCTCCAAAATTCCTCCTCCATTGATAATATTTTGTTGTGCTCCGCCGAAATCCTGTTTAGTTCAACCAGATTTGCCTCGGTTGGGGAACTATCATATCTTTTTTCTGCCTCCGCTACTTTGATCTCAATATCTTTTACCCTATCAAAGATGTTCCCGAAAGTTTCCCAGTTCCATTGTTTGAGACAGATCTTCAGCCTTGTTAGCTTTTTATGCAATCGCCACATAGGCTGCCCATCTATCGGTTCTTCCCAATTTTTCTTGATCACCTCCCTAATGTCCTTATGTTTCAACCACATGTTTTGGAATCTAAACGCACATGGAACCTTTTCTGTTGTTTCATTACATCTCAATAGTAACGGACGATGATCCGAAGTACTCCTTGGTAGATGCCGGACCTCCACCTCCGGATAGGCCACAGAGTCCATTTCTCTGACACCAAAATACGGTCTAGCCTTTGCCATAGGTCCCCTTTTTTCCAAGTGAATATCGACCCCTTGAAAATTGGCTCTATCAAACCTGTCTCTTGAATAAATCTGTTAAATTCCTCCATTGCAAGTAACTCTGGAGCTCTTCTTCCCCCTTTCCTTTCATCCACGTTACGGATTATGTTAAAGTCTCCCCCTATAATCCAGTTCTCAATCATCAAATCATGATTTGAAAATTCATCCCAGATAACTCTCCTTCCCACTGTTTCGCTTTCCGCATAGATTATGGTACAAAAGATAGGTTCCGTCCATCTGTTGCTTGAAATCTTCAAGTGCAAAAATTGTCTTTCATTCTTCAAGATATTCACCTCAACATCTGCAACACAAAAAAACTATATATGGTTAGATACATTGCAACAGACTTTATTAAAATTAAATTTATAACAGAAATAAGTAGAATCTAAGTGTATCATTGGCTCAATGATGGCCATGAAATCAAGCTTGTGCCGTCTCCTGTAATGTTTGAGAATATGCTGTCTTCTTCCATTCCGTATTCCCCTTATGTTCCATATTAGGCCTCTTATCATCATATACGACTTCCAGATAAAGCCGACGATCTAAGCGCCCTTTTAGTGGCCTGGGTGTTTCGGGTTGGAGATTGTTTCTGTTTCTTCTTCTTTTTTTTCCAGCGTTTCCACATTCGGATTTGTTTGCTCTTTGTCCAAGGATTTGGATCTCGAATGCAATGCCATTCTTTTAACCGTTTCTTGATCGTCCTCCTCAAGTTCATTATCCTCGACTTCCTCATGCGATTCCTCATCTGGGCTGTCATTATCATTTTTTTCATCTGCTGTTGCGTCATTTTTTCCCACCAATTATCCCAAGCTTCATTCAAATCATGTACCTCTGCTGGAAGAACTTTTGCTTGCTCATTGGCGATAGAGCTTTCCACTATTTCTGTGCCTTTTACCAACTGCTCGCCTCCTGCAGTTACCTCATTATTTTCCTCAAATTTCTCATTATTCTCACTCTGCTCTATACTAGAATTGTTCTACTCGTCATGTTGTTATTGCGATTTGCTGTCTGTTCCATGTTCCACTGTATGAGGGGTCCCTTCATGTTGCGGCTCATCACTTTTTGAGTCTCCATTTTTATTTTTAAAAGTTCTTTGCACCCATTGCTTGGTACTCATACCAATCTTTCCTTGATTATTGGCTTCAATTTCTGTTGCGTTTCTTTTCTCCTGTATAACGTCCCTTAGGTCACCCTTTTCCTTTGCAGACTCTTCGTTCTCTATTTCCTTGTTGCCATCGTAACACTTCTTTTGTTCATGTCCTAGTTTGTTGCAGCGCTTGTAATATGGAAGAACTTTTTCATATACAATCTCTTGAATGTGAGTCCCCCCATGATACGTTAGAGAAATTTTATCCTTCCTGGGTTTGAAAAGATCAATCTCCACGTAAAACCGAGCCATGGCAGGTCTTTTAGCATCTAGCGTTCCTTCATCAAAACAAAGAGGATCACCAAGCTGTTCCGCTATGTCCAACAACGTTTCCTCTTTGAAGAACTGTGTTTCAAGGCCTTCCAGGCGGACCCAAACAGGTACGATTGAAGGTTCTATTTTTGGATTAAAAGTGGGAGTCCACTTAAATACCCTCATGGGATATCCATCGAAAACATGGAATCTTTTCAACCATATCTTATTGAAATCCTCTTGGTTATCCAATCTGATAAGCACATGTTTGAAGTTCAGCAGTCCGAGTTTGAACTCACCCGCTAGTTGCAAGTTCATGAATAATTCGTGTAATCTCGCCATGGTAGGGTATCCATGAGAAAGTTTCCAACCAACGCAAATTGAAAGGGCTCGGAGAGCTCTGCAATTTCGTCGTCCGAGTACGCAATGTTGGTGATTCCATTACGTTCTGTAACCCTGCCGTACCTGCGTCTTTTTGGATCTCTCGTAAACAAATGCACTCTTCCTACTGCAGTCTTAACGGGACTCCTCCCCAGTGATGTTGAAACATATTTGTTATTCGCTTTTGCTGCCGCTGCGTAAGTCATATAGCCCTGTACATGTCCATCCCCCGAAGCCATCGACGATGGTCGGTGCCCCGAGCCTGCCGACGCGCCTCCGATCAGTACTTTCCGATGAAAGTAAAACCCTAGCTGCACGAGAGCAAAAGGAACTTGGTATTTTATTCGGTCTTATCTTTTCTTTTGTCTCACTTCAATTCTTTTTTCTTTTTTTTATTTGTTTATTTTATCAATTCAACGAGATTTTTATGCTTTATCTTTTTTTTCCTCTCATTTTAATTTTTTCTACCTTATCTTTTTTTGTTCACTTTAATTCTTTTTTCTTATATATATATTTCTTTATTTTTTTTAAAGATAATATTTTTTATTATCTTTAATGCTATTTTATTTATTATAATTTAATAATTATATTAAAAATAAAATTAATATTAATATAAAAATTATTTTTAATATAATAAATAATAAAAAAAATTATTTGCACACGCAAAAAATGTGCCACAATTATATTTGCTAAAGAACTCCCGAGGGTTCCTATCTTGCTTAATTGCACCCGGACATCATGAAGTGAGATATAGTTACACATGAACTCCATTTAGTTTTAATTATTATACTTTTTTTTTTCCCTCTTATAGGTTATTAATGTATTATAATCGCACCATTTAGTTAGGTTATGTTTGGAAATAAAATTTTTTAGTTTTTTTTTTAAAAATTAAGAATTAAAATGTTTTCATTAATTTGAGTTCCATATTTTTCACGGTGGGACTGACCCTATACTAATTTTAGTAAAATTTAACAATGTAAATTGTTTAACATAGGTCGCTTTTAAGAGTTTTGGCGGTGTCGATTGTCATATGGAGGAACTGAAACTATACTAATTTCAGTAAGATTTAACAATTTCAATTGTTTAACATAGGCTGCTTTTGAAATTATATATTAAATTTCATAAAATCACATTTATTTTTTTTATTTTTTTATAGATAAGGGCATCTATCGTCAATTACAGTAACTAATTCCCTTGTTGAATTGTAGACACCTCATAAGCTGGTTAAGAAATTTAAAGTTATTCTATACTCAAAGTCAAAATTCAAACAACCTTTGATTAAGGAGAGACGAGTCTCTTTCACTCAACACACCGTCCTAGTTCTGAAATCATATTAAAATGCTAACACATAGGCTGTGTAATTTATTAACAAATCATAGGTGAAAGCATAGTTTTAAATCGAGGAGTTCATTAAATAGGTATAACGAGAGGAAATGTAAATATAAGGAATCCTAATATTTAAATGAGAAAATTGCATTTTTGATTCCATAGGAAATAGGTCAATTTTTTTTGTCCCGTAGTTTTTAAATCGTCCCGCACTAGTAATTTTTCGATAAATGCAGTCCCAAAGTGAAAGAATTTACCAACAAATTTAGAAATATATATTTATAATATTTTTCCTAAATTAATAAATACATATCAAATATTAGAAAAAATTTGAAAGAATACCAACCACATGATATGCATTTTATTTATTTTACAATAAATAATAAATTATTACATCTTAAAGCATAAATATTACTTTAAAATTGTCAAATAAAAAAAAGATTATACCCATAATAAATGTTATTATGCATAATATTTATTATTTTATAATTTTAAAGTAATACTTATACTTGAAAATGTAATAATTTATTATAATATAAATAAAATGCATATGATGTGGTTGGTATTTGATGGACCCAAAGTACGCTCGTATCTCCACCTACACGTGGCGTGATCGCAGAAGCCTCCCTTCGCCAATCCGAGCCAAGCCCCTCTTAACGCTCGTATGTTAACGGTTCGCGGTCCTCGCCCAGCCTTGCTCCCGCGGCTAAACTCTTTGGCGGCAACCCCTCCAGGAGGATCTTTCCCTCGAAGATCATCCCTCGGGACGTCATCGCTCGTGAAATGTACCCTTCGCATGTCTCACCAAGGGACCCTATCTCGAGCGTCCCAACGCTCGTAATGTTGGGAGCCTCTTCTCCACGCTCTTGGGAACGTTCGCCTAACTAACTCTGACACTATAGCCTGACATAACGGCTCAAAAGGTAACAGAGACGTGTGCCCATCGCTGTCATGCCCTCACGTTCCGACACGTGTCTAGGGCGACACTATTCCTGGACCACAAGGTTAATTTTACTTAATTGACCCCGTCCTTAAACTATAAATAGGAAGGCTTCACTACACCTTCCTCAAGTCATCTTCCTCACAGAAAACCCCCTTTTCTTGACAAACAAGACACTGAACTGGAAACTTCCATTGTTGCACATTCAAGCTTCTTACAGCTTCACTTTCCTCACTAAGGTGTTACCCTAGCTGGTAGAATTCATGCTCTTTGGGAACCCAGTTCCTGAGGCCCCTTGCCTATGATGGTCTTCCCTTTACAACACAAATAGAGAATGAATTGGTGTTGATTCCATCCTTACCGTTTCCGACACCATCAGTGTTGATTAATTTTAAAAATATATATAGCAAATTCCAAGGGAATTCCCAGGGATTTCCGAGGGAAAATGGTTTTCCCTCGGAAATCACTCAGAACTCCCTCGGAATTTGAAAAAAAATTAAATATTAAAAAAAAGAGAAAATATTGTTTTTAGATATTAAATGTAATAATATGATGTTTTCTTTGTTAGTTAATTGAATAAGAAAGACTCTTTTCTAAAAATATGTGAAAACAAAATTCGATTTCAATTTAAAATAAAATGAATATTATTAATGTTATTATATCGTTCGAAATACTTACCGAATGTTTGATTATATATGTATAGCTATCAATTCACTTATTTAAAAACTAAAATGATCTTTCTTTATTCACTAATTATACTTATAATTGTCATGGATTGCATTTGAACTCAATAAATTATTATGTATTGATTAATTTTAAAAATATATATAGCAAATTCTGAGGGAATTCCGAGGGAAAATCATTTTCCCTCGGAAATCCCTCAGAATTCCCTCGGAATACGGAAAAAACTAAATATTAAATATTAAGTTATAATTTTCTGAGGGAATTATCCCTCGGAAATCTCTCAAAAAATTCAAGATCTAGAAATGTGAATATTTCCGAGGGATTACTTCCCTCGGAAAATAAATTTAATTAAGTTTTAATTTTTCGAGGGATTATTTCCCTTGAAAATCCCTCGGATATAATTTTAATTTAAAAAATAAATAAATTCTAATTTTTCGAGGGAAAATTCCCTCAGAATTCCCTCGGAAAATTTAAGATCTAAAAATGCGAATTTTTTCGAGGGAATATCGCCCTCGGAAATCCCTCGGAATATAGTTTTAATTTAAAAAATAATTAAGTTTTAATTTCCCGAGGAAAAAATCCCTCGGAATTCCCTCGAAAAACTTGGCGGCTAACCTTGGTGCTAACATTTTCGAGGGATTTCTGAGGGAATATTCCCTCAAAAAATAATTTGGCGAATTCCGTCGGGAGTCCCTCGGAATTTTCCGAGGGAAATATTCCCTCGGAAATTCCTCGAAAATTGTCTGCTTTCTTGTAGTGGTTCTGGAAGTCCATCTTCACGAGTGTCTAAGCTCAAATGTCCTTGGGTCAGCTACGTGTACTCGTATGAATTACGACACGTGTATCGAGATTAATTAGTCCAAGCGTAATTTGGAACCATCAAAAATTAATTTTAATATATTTAAATCATAAAAAATATTTACATACGCAACGAATGTGTCAGAATTACTAGTATCAATGAACGGAGTATGTAGTGATACGGGATAATTAATTCAATGTATATATAATTCCTTCTTCAAAAGGAGAATTGCTCTTCTGAGCTTTTGATTAATCCAAGTCGCGGCTACACAAAAAGGCTCATAAACCACAGATCTAAACCTTGATAATTTTTTAACTACTAGCAACTTTGTACACCCTACGTGTACAAAGACAAATTTATAATTTTAATTTTATAATTATTTTAAGTATAATTATAAATTTATAGTAAACAAATGAATAAATAGGAAAACAGTTTCCACATATTTTAATATTTATCAAGAGACCAAAACAATTTCTACTTGATTCTCTCGCTTAATATAATAGTATAGATTACAACAGATTTTAGCACAATCTTCGCTGAGTAACTTGTCATTTCTGGAAATCATGTCAAAATTCTTATATGGCCACAAAGACGTTGTGAATTATTGGAGCTGAGTTAATGGAGGCCAAAATGTTCAACCATGATGACTGTATCTTCCTAAGTAACAGGGCAAATCTGAAGAACAAATACATGACAAATATTAGCACCTTATATACAAAATGCGGCCAAAAATAGGCCCATGGTCCAAGAATCTACACATGACAAAATCGAAAGCAGAGCATTTTCATAACATTCTGATCATTGTGTGGAAATATCAACAATCTTTGTAGAGGAAAACACGTACCCAAAAAAAAAAAAAAGACTAACACATCATGATAAGCGGACAATAAAAAGGGAGGAAAAGCTCCTTCGCTCGTACAAAATTGCTATATTTATGAATTACGAAATATGACTTTCTTTTTTTTTTTTTGTAAAGGAAATATGACTTTCTAAGTTCTAGCAAATCAGTAAACTAGCACCAAAGAGAAATGACACAAAATCAGCGGACCGGACCTTCTACTCCAATTTGTGTTTCATCTTTTACTCCACTCATTAGATGTATGACATGTGTACAATTGTTAGATTTTATTAAAGGACATAACTAACTTGGTTGCTTAAAGAAAACTAATGGTGTTAATGTCAAAATAGAAAATATCTTTATCTATCCAACAAATCAAAAACAAAAAAGATTATTTATTACGGCGTTAATCCACAACTCTATCAAAAATAAAAAAAGAGTGGAGTAGAAGATGAAACATAAATCTTCCGTATCGACCCTCAACTATCACACTATTACGGCGTTAATCCGCAACTCTAATGAACTTGCAATGAAACTAACTACTAGACCTCAAAAGATGCAGGTCAGAATCATATGATTGCGAACACCAAATGTTCGATAAAAAGCTCTCCATCTGCAGATGTTTCATTTCCTGCAAACTTCATGCTCCAATTTGTTCTGCATGTTTTCCGCGGCCCTGGCCGTGAAGGGTGTGCCAAATATCCTACATAGGAACTTAAAAAAATATGGTGTTCAATTCATACTAGCTTATCTAATCTTCTATCAACGACTAACTTTTAGGAGTGAGTTAATACAAACATATTATTAAAAAGCTCGACCCCAACAAGTTGGATCAGACCAACATTCAGTTACCATAATTCCCTCACTTGAGTTATAAGCCCACGCTGCTACAAGGCTTAGCAATACTCATAACTCTGTGCCAACTCACAATCTAATAAGCTACTTTGCCAGTACGATGCCAATGCTCATTATGAAGTTGAAGACTCTGTTTACTTTGTAATTGAATGAATACATACTTTTGAATACATCACCTCTTTTCATCTCGTCCTGCATAAATAATGATTTTTCATTGAGAGAGAGAAAATATAAAAGACTAAAAACAATATAAATGTTCATTTAGATGGAATCAGTTTCTAATAAAATAAATAAATAAAATAGAAGGAAAGGAAGATATTGAAATCAGCATTAGATCTTCGTAACTATATTTATACTGAAAATAAAATTTAAGGTTATTTATGGAGCGTTCTAAAAACTCTGTTTTTTCAAAAAGTTAAATTAGAAGTTAATATTGTATAAAGTTTGAATAGTACAAGTGACGAGTGGTTAGAGAATAAAATAGTGAAAAGTTAAAAATTACCGATGATGTCCCTAAATCATCTGCAAGTCTTAGAATCATCGAAGAATATCGGATAATGTTGTGGTCTTCATACAAACTTTGAATAGCTTCAACGTCTATAGGATTTGACAAAAGAAAGTATAGATGGGAAAGGATTACACGAGCTGATATTGAAATCCATGCATTATTCATATATTCTTCCATTGTTGGTGTATACCCCCTCGCATACCACTTCGCCTCTTGCAAATAAGTGCGACATAAATCCGCCCACTGCAATAGCTAGTTTCTGTAAAGAGACTGAAATAAAGAATATACAGAAATAGAAAAAATTGAAGTACTTCAAGAAAGTATAGTATTACGAAATTTCTTAAATGAGTGATGATAACAACTCCTTTTTCTTTAAGAACTTTGTACGCCATCTCATCGATGAAGTTGTTGAGTGCTAAGTAACATATTTGCATATATTGTGGGAGTTGGTCGATCGCTTCAATATCCCACCTGCATCAATTGGGAAGACAAAGATTAAATTAAAAGGCCACGAATAAACACTTTTCATAATGTAAATTAATGGTTCTAACCTTTGAATTACATCATAAAAGATTTGAAGTTCTTCTAAGCTACCATACGCATCAAATATATCATCAATTACTGTAACTAAAGCATTGAATTTCGTGGCCATTATTCTTGCATATCCATATTGAGGATGAGAAATTACACCAGTAGTCCACAA
>JBBMKE010062155.1:0-17964 GCA_037834125.1 Lippia alba | reverse complement strand
AGAAGCCCAAAATCAAACAAAAAACAACAATAGAAGAAAATAGAGAGAATACCCCAACTGAGATGGGGAAGAATAGGGCGGAGATGGATTTGAGGGGCGGCAGACTTGGGGCTATTTGGGACAGGCGGCGGTCGCCGCCATGCCATACCCGTCTTCGCCGCGCGCCCCGTCATCGCCGTTTGTGCCATTGAAGTCATGCCCCGCATTCTCTCCTTGCCTTCTAATCTTCCCTTCCAATTTTATCATCGCCATCTCCTCCTTCTCCTTTTCTTCTCCACCAGCCGCAAACTACCACGCAACCACCAAAATTTTCACTGTTTCCACACGCTCAGATTCAGATCTAGATCTAACAAGGATCGAATCGCGAGCGTTGGACTTGGGATATGGGGACGACGGAGAAAAAGGGGAGGGAGAAGGGGCCAGTGGCGTGGGGCGAGTGGGGTGAGGAGGCGGTGCTGCTTCTGTATCGGGACGGCGGAGGTGCTGCTACTACTTGCTTGGTGGCGGTTGATGATACCCACTGTGACGGTGCAGATGGAGGAGACGGTTATGCTGGATGCTGGGTTTCTGCTCAAATCTTTTGAGGGGGGCGGCGAGTTGGCGTGAGCAAATATGATGCGGGAGGATGGGGGTGGGGGGGTTGCCATGAGCAGATTTGATGTGGGTTGAATTTTAAGATTTGGGTTTCCTGTGGTGGTGGTGGTGACGGTGGTCGTCGGAGATGGGGGGTTGCATTGTTGCTGCTGTGAAATATTAGGAAAAGATTAGCAGAAGTTTAAGAATAAGAATTTAATGTGTTTTTTTAATAATTAATTTTTTTATTTCTTTTTCTTTAGTTTTATTTTATTTTAATTTCTTTAATAATATATTATATAAATAAAATATAATATAAACCACTATTATGATGTGTGCATAGTGGTTTTGCCACATAATCGACATATTGGCCACGTGGGATGACATGTCAGTTTTCCGGCAGGTTTTTCCGACGAAATTTTGCATGAATTTGCAAGATTTTTGGAGCTGTGGGGTATTCATGTTGTCGGAAAAATTTATGTACCAAAATTGCAAAATGGATTTAGTTGTTATACCATTTTTGTAATTTTCCCTAAGAAAAATATTTGAATTATTGTCTCTCGACTTTTGTAATAATTAGTTATCTAATTTGGGCCAACTCAATTGATTAGATGGACGCGAAGGACCATATGCCTATTATTCATCCACTTCATGTGTAATTAATTTACAATTTTGGGTATTAACTGCTGTTTTCATAAAAATTTAAACTTTTACTTTCAAACCGAAAAAAAATATATAAAACAAATAACAATATATTTATAATCCAAATAATGGGGAAAAAAGAAAAAAGAGATCGTCCAATTGGGACGGCCCCTTCCACTGCTGAGAGCGGGAGGTTACTGCTCGGGTCACAGTAACATGCTACTAAAGCCCGGGAACAAGCATAATTCTCTCGTTAAAGTTTCATTAAGTGGAATGGAGACTGTACCTTTTTCAATGTGGGATGATTTTGGTTATTTTCAGTTCTGCCTATAGCCTTTTATGTCAGATTCCTGGATTGTCTCAGCTATGTAGTTGGAGGAGGAAGATGGATTGTATGATATAATTGAATGTCGATGCATCGGGACAAGAAAATGTACGAGCTCCACAACTTTTTGAAATTGGTTCTCTTTGGATAGATGGAGAGGTGATTATGGCGTCGGCATGCATCGGGTGAACAATTTCTCGAAAGCATGTTGTAAAGAACTTCTACTGCTTCTCCACCTTCTACCAAGTGTCTTATAGCATTAATAAGTATCAACTTGTTACGTACCCCCAGCTAAAACATTCAACAAGAAGTTATAGGTGCCCAAAAAAAAAATTCAAAAAGTGACTGTTCAATTTGGGCCATCGATCCAATTTGGTTAATGATGGGCCAAGGCACCAGAATTCCCAACTTGGAACGGGCAAAGCCCGTAACCAGCAACATTGACCCATCCAACTGAATCAACCCAACTGTCCAATCAGTTTAATGCCCCAAAGCTCAGGTTACAGGTTCTCGCTTGGAAGCCCGGCGGGCATCATCCACTCGGTAAGAATTCATTAAGGAGGATGGAGACGGTATTGTTTTCAATGTGGGATGGTTTTGGGGTTTTTTTTTTTTGCAGGGTTTGTTTATCGGCAGATGTTGTGTTCATTAAGGAGGATGGACGTTAACGTGTAATTAGCCTTAGATTAGGGTTGCCTCCAATTTAACTCTGTATCATTGTATACTTTGTACACCAATTAACAATTAATACACAAAAGCTTTCCTCCCAACTCACTCTTGTTAACAAACACCACCAATTTCTACTTAGTCATTTTCTACGTCTTTTCCGAAAGAGACTGATATGGGTAGCAAACAGAGGAATGCATCTCATATAGATTCTTCAGGCACTGTAACTATATCTGCAGACGGCAACCTCATACTCAAGAATGGACAAAACGACAACATTTGGTCGACAAATGCCACAGATGTTCCAAGGAACCCCACTGGAGAGGTGGGTACTGCAGGAACGGGAATCAGTTTACTGGATTCTACCGTGCTTATGCCAACATAATGGACGGATACAATTACAACGTAATGAATGAATCAGGGATTGTCTCTGCCACGATGATCGCACGAGATTCATGAAGAAAATCAGCCTGAGTTCTTCTGCAAGTGTGGAGCAATCTAACTGGAATGATCCGAAAAGGAGTTGGGATACCATATGGGCCGCCCCTCAATATGACTGAAGTTTATGGAAAATGTGGGCCTTTTGGATTCTGCAATTGGCGGCAATTTCCTATTTGTTCCTGTTTGAGAGAACTTGAGCCCTTAAACAAGGAGTGGCGCAATGGTAATTGGATTAATGGTTGTATGCGGAAAACGCAGCTAGTGTGAGAGAAGTAATCATACTAGCGGCGATGGAGGAAAAGAAGACGAGCCTTTCAGGATGCAGCATGTGAAGGTGCCGGATTTTGCTGAACCGTTCCTTGGTGGAAGGGGAGAAGAATGTAGAAGGCTATGTTTGAGGATGTGGTCTTGCGTAGCTTAGGCATATGACTCAAATATTCAGTGTATGATTTGGAGAAAGGGATTGATTGATACTCAGCAGTACTGGAGATTGACCCTTCGACTGATGTAGTTGCAGCTAAGGATTTCTGTTGGGGTGTTGTACAAGGTGACATGGCATATTATGATGTCTATAGTAGTGGGGTAGTATGGGACAAAAAATAAATCCACTTGGTTTCAGATGCCCAAAGTCATCATTCACTTTGGTTTTGCCAGATGTTTACATTCGTCTCGTGTCTTCAGAATTATGTACTTGTTGTTTATCACTAATGACAATATGGAAGTTTTGACATTGTCATTTGTTGAAACGCGTGTTTTCCTTTTACGTTTTTGTACTTATTTATTTTGCTGCTATTATGTATTTTATTTTTCTTTCTTTTGTATTTGCGTATTCTTTACACGTGTATCAAGTAGCCGTTAGACATGTGGCTATATGTCTTGTATTTGGACTTTGTATCGTTACAAGTTTAATTAAAGAAATATGTTTGTTTACAGAAAACCCTAGTTTCCTCTTTCTTCTTCCGCTTACTCTGAACGATTACTCCAGTTTCTTCATGGTACCAAGAGCAGGACGCTCCTGATTCCGTTTCTAGCTTTGTTTCTCGTCTTGTTGCAGCGTTTCACCGATTGTTTTTGGTGTTTCACCGTTTTTTCGGTGTTTTTTGTGTGTGTTCAGATCTCGCCTTTTCCGGCCAAATCTGTTGTTCTTCCTCGTGTTTTTTCCAGATCTGCTCCTTATTCTTACTTTCCAGTGTTCAATTGTCCTGTTTCTCTAGTTTTTTCTCGATGGCAGCTGACAAAAACAAGTCTGTTGTTGCTTCTGCTTCATCCTCGCCTCAGGATGAATCCTTGTGTATCTCAAACAGTGATTCTTCGCTGTTATCCGTTGTTACCGTCACTATGGATGGTAAGAACTATTTTACCTGGAGGCGAACGATGAAGATTGCATTGGAATCCAAGATGAAGCTTGGATTTGTTGAAGGGAGTATAGATCTGCCGACGGCTGAAGATCCTACCTACAAATCCTGGAAACGTGTGGATAGCATTGCACTACAAAAAAACAATCATTTTCAGACGAACTTTTCAAACGAAAAATTATATATTTTCGTCTGAAAATAGCGATTTCAGACGAACTTCCGACGAAATTCCGACGAAGTGCAATTCGACTGAAAAACCCTCGTTGGAGTTATTTTCAGACGAACTTTCCGATCAAATTTCCGACGAACATATTTTCCGACAAACATCCGACGAATCTCCGACGAAAAATTATGTTGCCTGAAATTAAATAATTTCCGGCGAACTTTAGTTCAGACGAATTTACCGGCGAAAATATGTTGACCAAAATTTCCTCGTATAAATGTACGACGAAATTGCGACCAAAAGGTTCGTCTGAAATATTTTCCGGCGAAACTTCCAGCCAAATATCCGACGATAGTAATAAATATTATTATTTTTAATAATATGTTCAGACGAACTTTCCGGCGAAGTTTCCGACGAAATATATTTTCGGTGACATTTCAGATGAAATTTCCGACGAACTTCTATTATTTTATTTTTTAATAATATTTTTCAGATGAACTTTCCGACGACTTTCAGACGAACTTTTCAAAATTTTTATTTTTTCATATTATTTTTAAGATGATATCGCAATTTTTTTTATTTTTTTTTCAATTTTTGTATGATTTTTGCCGATCATATACCACCCAAAGAAATATCTAGAAATTCAATAATTTTCATAAATCCAACTATAATTCTGTACAAAAAAAATCCAACAACATTATAATAACAAATCCTACGTACAAGAAAATTAACAAATTCTAACTACTTGAGAGTTTTTAAATAATAAAAGGAGTACTTCAAGACCTTTTCACTTGCTTCTTCTAAACACCTCACCAACAGCCTGATGCCACAATTCAACATCACTAGGCAAGTTAGCTCTCTCCTCCTCACTCAGTAAAGCTGCTTGCTGGTTCCTAATCTCTTTCAACTTCTCGTAGTTTTCCTATATTAACATACCATTTATTTGTCATCATGAATTTGCATAACCATTATAATAAATGATTAACTGCTCACAAATATATTCAAACAATTAAACTTACCCATGCCAAGCGTGAACACTCGTCAACCCATCTCTACCAAAATCATCACTCTCATCATTATCCGACTTTCTGGTGCGAGAAGGAGCCACTGATCGTGGTGGAGAAGGAGACGGTGAAGGTTGTGGAGAAGGAGCCACTAATCGTGGTGGAGAAGGAGCCAACAGAGAAACTCTCAGAAAATAAAGCTAAATGTAAAGAAAAGTAGTAAAATAAAACCAAGTGTAAAGGAAAACTTACTGTTTTGGAACTTTTTTGTAGTTCGTGTTCAGAATAATAGCCCGTAAGCACCCAATTCCACCTGAATTAATATAAAAATTTAATGATATATCTTATATTTTGTCATGCACAAACTCAGATGGTACAAATCATATGCCACATAAAAGTCAGGTACAAATCATACAATGTCTTACCAATTTCTAACATCTCAAGACACCTAGTTCCTTATCTTTTCAGCTGGTATTTCTCACTATTGTGGCACAAAAATGTGCTGAATTTGAAATCAATGATAATCTGAAGTTATATAGACAAGCCCAAGTGGAAATCTTGTTATTGCTTTGGAAGTTTTACTCCCCAATCCTTTAGTTCCAGTATAACTATACACAGTTTGCTTATATTATGCACTAATACCTAATTCTTGTTTAGATTTCATGTTAATTTAAACAGGGAATGAATTCATCTGATCACAAGCAACAAAATATTCATGTTCAACACAAAACAAGCAACCTTAGATCACATACTCTATGAGACAGAAAGCATGCCCTCATGCCAAAATCATAGAAGCATGTTTCAACTACATGAACACTCATCAATACTCAAATCATATTATAATCCTTTCTCTGTTTAGCTATGAATATGACTCAATTCTTTCTTTTGTCCCCCTTTCTATATCACTAATTTCCTAAACTAACTACCAGCTCCTTCATTTGCTCAAGGAAAATCAGTTATCATCAAAGCATCATTGATATGAATCATTTCCAAATGAAACATCAAGACAACAAAACTTTCCGTGCAATAAGACAACAAAACTTTCCCAGCATACTAACATAATTATCAAAAGACACATAGAGTCAACCTGATTAATACAAAATGAACAAAAGTTGCATTCATCTTAGGCCCCAAAACTACCAACACCACAATCAACAATTAAATTCATTAAAATTAGAGATAAACCTCTAATTACTACATTTTCTTCAATTATAAACAAGTTCAAAACCTCAATCCTAAAAAGACTGAAATTACTTCAACACATAGTGGTGCGGTCTCTTGTCTAAGTGGTACCTCTCCATGATCAGTCCAACCCCATTTGTTATCCTCACCAACCAACCATCATCAGAACCTACCGCATTCATATTCTAGTCATTTGCTTTTTTTTTATTTTGTATTTGTTAACTTTTGTACAATTGAATATAAGCATATCTCAGTAAATTTCTGCATAACTGTATTCACCTTAGTACGATGCAACTCCAAATCCAACAGATAACAAAGTTTCAATCCAAAATTAAGCTTGGAAAAATGACCCTGCATAACAGTTCAAAAGCTTATTTTAATACAGTATAATATCTGTCATTGCTACAAACAAAACGATCAAGAAATAGTCTTTTGTGCATAAAAGAGGAAAAATCAAATGCATGACTTGTTCAACCATCACTGATGGGTCTCCTAATGCATAAGCTGAAATATCCATATCCATATCAATACTCAATTATTGAATCCAAAAACACCCAATCAATGGAGAAATGGAAAACAAAATCCAAATCAAATGCTTAAAATGAAATTACAAAAGGAAAAGGTGCGAACCTGACAAGTACCTTAAAGGGAGAAGATAATAGCAACAGTCGGACATTAACAAATGGGCAAATAACATCCGACCAGTAGTAAAAGGGACATCATCCTGCGCGGAATCCTTGTCGGCAATGCTGTGAAAGTCGTGGTTATCCTCAACCCTATAAAAAAAACCCTATCTTGAAGAAACCTAGAAAATTTGGGCTTTGAAGCAGCATGTAGATGTATATGTAAGATTGTAAGTTATTTACCATGGAGTAGGTAAACGAACGGGAAGATTAGAAACACATCGGAGCAGACCTTGCGGCAGCCAAGAAAGGGACGATTTGGGGAAAATTGTGAAGAAAGGGAAAGAGTGACGCGGGTAAGAAAAAGGAGAAGAGGCGCTGCGCTCACTTTTGGGTGAGAAAACTAGGGCTACAAATTGAAATTTTCAGACGACTTTGAGACTAAAGATTCGTCTGAACATAAAACCTTCACATTCGCTTGTAATTCTGGCACAATATTTCAGCCAACCTTTCTTTTGAGAATTGCTAAAAAAATTTGAATAATTTGAGTAAGCCGCCAATTATACAATTTTAATTTTTCTTTTGGTTCCAGACGAAACATTCGTCGGTGTTTCGCCTGAATATTCCAAGAGTAATGAAAAAACTATTTTAGAAAAAATTCGACAAAATTTTTCATCGGAGTTTCATATGAGATTAACAAAAATAATTACAAGCCTTTTCAGATAAAACGTTTCGTCGAAAAGGCGCCGGAAGGATTAAATAAGTTGAAATTTTCGGCAAATCTCAGACGAAATTTTGTCTGAGTATTTAACTAAAAATAGTTATTCCTTTTTCAGACGAAATTTTCATCGCAAAGTTCGTCTGATTATTTAAATTTAAATTTGTAAAAAAAGAAAATATTATGTTCGTCGCTATTTTATCGGAGTTTCGTCGGAAAGTTTGTAGCTTAGCGGAAAAATGAACATTTTTATGTTTTGCCGGAATGTCGTCGGAAGTTCGTCAAAAATTTACAGACGAAAAAGGTTCGTTGGAAAAAGTTCGTCTGAATTTGACAGTTTTCTTGTAGTGTTGTCAAGGCATGGATCCTCAACTCTCTGGAGCGTGAGATCCATCAGAGTTTCTTATACGCATCCACGGCAAAAGAACTATGGAATGATCTGGAGCAAAGGTATAGACAGTGCAATGGTCCATTATTGTATCAGCTTAAACACGATTTAAGTTCAATCGCGCAAGGTAACATGTCTCTGGCCTCTTACTTTAATCGCTTGAAAAATCTTTGGGATGAGTTAGCCAATTTGAATAATCCACCAATCTGTACTACTGGTGGTTCTTGTGTTGTGTCTCATTACATTACTGATTTCCAATCCTCTGACATGCTGATTCAGTTCCTTATGGGGCTGAATGATTCCTATAATGCTGTTAGGAATCAAATTCTGGTTATGAACCCCCTCCCACAGTTAATAAGGCCTATTATATCATTTATAGGGTTGAATCCTAACGGGGATGTTCATGTTGCTTTTAATGATTCTTCTAAAAACTCTGTTATGATGGCTAGGAATGTGAATTTTAATAGAGGGAATTGCATTGGCAGGGGTGTTAACAAGAGGATATGTGTAATAGTAACACACCCAACACTGATACTTGTTTCAAGATCGCTGGTGAGCCTGAGTGGTACAAGGCCTACAACGAAAGTAGGTATAGTGGAGTTGGCTCTTCAAAAAGGACTTTTAAACATGTGGCCAACACTTTGGCTGAAACTCCATTGGATCTTACTATTCTATCTGATTTCAGTACTACTAACGCTTCCAATGCCAATATTTTTGATCTTATTAGACAGGAATTGATGAAGTTTTTCAAGGATAATAAGGCTGGAAATTCAGAACAAATTCATTTCACCTCAGAATTCTCAGGTAATTCTTGGAACTTTGCGTTTAATTGTTCCATCAAGTCTAATTCTGAATATTGGATAGTTGACTGAGGTGCTACTAGTCACATCTTTACTGAATTAAGATTGTTCAGCATGTATCAGACTACTAATAATGATGTGCATATATACTTACCTGATGGAACTTCACATAAGGTTGTTTTCACTGGTTTAGTGAAGTTATCAGATAAACTAATACTGGAAAATGTGCTTTATATACCTTCTTTTAGTTTTAATCTAATTTCAGTGGACAAGTTAACTGATGCCACTGAAAGTGAATTCATATTTTCCAAAAACAATTGGTGTTTGCAGGTCTAGAAAACAGAAGACATCATTGCTTCTGGACAATCACTTAACTGCCTTTACATCCTTGATTCTAAACTTCTGTCTAATAATCATAAACTGTTGTTCTCTGACAATCTCTCTAAGGAGAGATTTGAATAGTTCTGTTGATGTTTGTAGCAGAGATACTCATTGCTTATCTGTTAAAACTGTGGACTATGGTATTTGGCATAATAGGCTAGGCCATGCTTCTGAGGGAGTTATGAGACATTTGCACTTGCCTGTAAGTAATACTTCTGCTATTAATGTTTGTGATGCTTGCTGTAGATCTAAGCAACATAGGTTGCCCTTCCCTGTCAGTACCATCTCCACTAAGGAACCCTTTGATCTTATACATGTAGATTTATGGGGTCCCTATAATACCAAAACCCATTCAAATTGTCAATATTTTTTAACTATAGTTGATGATTTTAGTAGATGTGTTTGGATATTTTTAATGCCTTACAAGGATCATACTTTTTCTGTGCTTAAAGATTTTCTCAGTTTTGTCAAAATTCAGTTTAATAAAGGCATTAAAAGTGTTAGAAGTGATAATGGAAGAGAGTTTGTAAATTTCAATTGCAAAACTCTCTTCCAAAGCAATGGTATCACACATCAAACTATTTGTGCTTAAACTCCACAATAGAATGGGGTTATGGAGATAAAAACACAAACATTTACTCCAAATAGCAAGAGCTTTCATGTTTTACTCTAAGCTTCCTCTCAAGTTTTGGGGGGGATGCAATTTTGAGTGCCACCTATATCATCAACAGGTTGCCTAGCAAGGTGATATCTTGGGAAACACCTTACTACAGATTATTTAATAAGGATCCCTCTTATGATATGTCACGAACTTTTGGGTGCTTGTGCTATGCAGTAGATAATGGACCCAACAAACATAAGTTTTCTTCTAGATCCCTTAAATGTGTTACGATTGGTTATGGTGATGGTAAGAAGGGATATAAGCTTTATGATTTAGATAATAAGGTTGTGATATATTCTAGGGATGTCAAATTCTTTGAAACTATTTTTTTCTTTTAATAGTACACAACCTGTTATTGAATCTGCTCCTAAGATACATGCTACTGACCTTGAGCATAATGATGTGCCTTTTGTTGAAACACATCCTTGTAATGAAATTGACATTGTTTCTTCTATACATCTGCTGATGATGATGTTAATACTACTGTTTCTAATACTCAAAGAGGGAGTACTAGAGTTAGAGATCCTCCATCTTGGATGCAGGAGTATGTTTGTAATGCTAGCTTTACTATTCACTCTAGTAGTGGTATGCTCTGATACCATGAAGAAACTAGAGTAATCGTTCAGAGTAAGCAGAAGAAGAAAGAGGAAACTAGGGTTTTCTGTAAACAAACATATTTCTTTAATTAAACTTGTAAAATTGCACCTATACCTGAACCCATTACTTATAAACAAGCTACCAAATATCCTGAATAGGTTGAGGCTATGAATAAAGAAATAGAAGCTCTAGAAGCTAATAACACCTGGGTTGTTACAGATTTACCTATCAACAAGAAGGCTTTAATTAAACCTTTGGAATTGATTATTATGACAGTTTTTCTCCTATTGCCAAGCTTGTTACTGTTAGAGTATTTTTAGCTATTGTTACACATAAAAATTGGAGTTGGATATCAACAATGCTTTCTTACATGGACATTTGGCTGAAGATGTTTATCTCTTACCTCCAGACAGTAGAATCTGGAGTTCACTACTAAACTTCTCTCTTTTGGCTTTGTGCAATCTGCACATGATAATTGTCTGTTTACTTTAAGCAAGGGTTCTTGCTTTATTATGTTGCTGGTCTATGTTGATGATGTTCTTGTTACTGGAAATGATGATAGTATTATTTCAGGCATTAAAGATTTTCTTCATGATCAATTTACTATAAAAGATTTGGGATTTGCAAAATATTTTTTGGGTATTAAGATTTTCAGATGTTCTAATGGCATGGTTATTACTCAAAAGAAATACATTTCTGATTTGCTTCATGATGCACTAATGGATTCTTCTAAAAATATTTCTACTCCTTTACCTATTAATCATAAACTTTCTCAAATGCCTGAAATACCTTATTCTGATCCAGCTAGGTATAGACGGGTAATTGGACGGTTACTTTATCTTAATCTTACGCGTCCAGATTTGAGTTTTTCTGTTCAACAGTTAAGCCAATTTGTTTTTAACCCTATGCAGGGCCATTGGGATGCAGCCATGCATGTCCTGCATTATCTGGCAGGCACTAGAACTACTGGATTGTTCTTTCCTACTTTTGGCTCTCAACAGCTCACTGCTTATAGTGATGCTGATTGGGCCACATGTACTCAAACTCGGAAGTCACTAACTGGGTTCTGTATTTTGCTAGGTAGTCTCTTGGAAGTCCAAGAAGCACTCCACTGTGAGCAGATCTTCTTGCGAGGCTGAATATAGGAGTCTGGGATCAACGGTTGCTGAACTGCAGTGGTTACACTATCTTCTCCAAGATCTTCACATTCCAGTCACTTTACCAATTCAGCTTTTGTGTGACAATATGGCGGCAATTCACATTACTGAGAATCTAGTGTTTCACGAATGAACAAAACACTTAGAAATAGATTGTCATATTGTTCGTAATCTATATAAGCAAGGATTCATCAATCTTCAGCATGTTTCTACCAGTGATCAATTGGCGGATGCCTTTACAAAATCGTTAGGTGGTCCACTGTTCCGTAAAATGTTGTGCAAGTTAGGCTTCCTTTTCAATGAAGCTCCAACTTGAGGGCGGGTGTTGAAACGCGTGTTTTTCTTTTACGTTTTTGTACTTATTTATTTTGCTGCTATTATGTATTTTATTTTTCTTTCTTTTGTATTTGTGTATTCTTTAGCCGTGTATCAAATAGCCGTTAGACATGTGGCTATATATCTTATATTTGGACTTTGTATCGTTACAAGTTTAATTAAAGAAATATGTTTGTTTACAGAAAACCCTAGTTTTCTCTTTCTTCTTCCGCTTACTCTGAACGATTACTCCAGTTTCTTCATCATTTTATTTATACGATTACTAATTCTTGTTCCTTGACTTATTTTCCAATTTCTTGGTTAAGTAATTTGTGTTGGATGATGTGTTTTCTCTTTCCGGTGTTCTTGTTTTCTAAGTAACCGTAACAGCAAAATACTGATTACCATGATTCCAATAATGGCGGGTTTCATTTGCATCTTTATAGTTTGGTGCTGGATTGCCAAGAAAAGAGGAGATTGTGAATAAATATACTTATCTCCCTTATATATTTTGCTATTGTCGATCAGTTTCAACCATGGTTCCCTGGAACGCCATCATAACGGCCAGAACGGTTGGAACAGATACTGTCGTTCTGTTATTCTAGGGTGGAATGGAAGCTGACCTGGAATGACGCTTTCATCCCTTGGAACGACGTACCTCATTGTTGTATTGGTGGAACGGCCGCTTTCACGTTACAATTTGCAGAACGGATAAAGACGAAGGATACAACTAATATTTTCATTAAACTAATAGAATTAATGGGCTAAAATATGAAAAACTAATATAATTAATGGGCTAAAATATAAAACTAACCGACGGGTTACATTTCTCTTTAGTGGGTGGCATTTCTCTTAATGGTTGGGTTGATTCTTTTTAATTTGTAATTCAACACTTCTTGAATAGATTCAAACATTTTGGCTAATAAAGAAATTCCATCATTTTTATATAAATTAAATTAAATTATATGAGTGCATAAATATCATAATTATGAATTTGAGTATTCTATCTTCTAAATTTCAAATTTTTATTTAAGTTTCTTTAAACTAATTAAGGACATTTTTATCGATAAGTAATTTATTTTATCAATTATTCTATTATAGAATGATATTTTTAATATTTATTTATTGTATTTATTAATTCAGAATTAGATAAATGATTATATTTTAACCTTTGTCCGTGCTTTTGCCGCCACCGTGCTTGCAACATGAATTAATCTGGACAAAAATCTCTGTGCTCCATTTCTTGAATGTTGAATATCAAAGCATCCTCCACTGGATAAATAAAGTTGCCGCCCTTAATTGATTTGCGTACATAGGCCTTCAATCAATGTATTGAAAGATTGAAAAATCAGTTTTTACAGCATTATTCAGCATCTTAGGATGCACATTTTTTTACAAGTATCAACTTGTTACCCTCAGCTAAAACATTCAAAAAGAAGTTATAGGTACGAGTTCCAGAAGGACCACGCCTGTTCGTCAACATGTGGGCCAACACAGGGATCCGTCCGTCTGGAAAAATCCACCGGACTTTGTTCCTAAGTGGATTTTAGAGGGAAAGGTTGGGACTATAGTGTGATTTCAGTTATCTACCATTTGGGATCGCAATGGCCGAGAGGATTGTGAATTTTTGATGTATTCTATGGCATAGTTTTGAGTGGAAATTGGCCAAAGGGGAGAGTGTGGATCTTTCGTAGAAGTCTGGGATTGTGTTGAAGAAAAGGGTGCCTTTGGTTGTGGTACCAGTGCCAAGGTTATCTAGTGATCATTTGTATCAATAACCATATGTATATGTGTTATGTTTACATCTTTAATTTTGAACTTTTAGTTTTCTTCATGCATGATGATATGTGTGTATTTTGTAAAATAAAAACATATGTAACTGTGGATAATGGTTGGCTAATCACCCAACACATCGTTTTCCATCTTTATAAGTGGCAGAATCAGAAATTTTATTAGGGTCAAAATCACAATATTAAAAAAAGTAATATTCAACTATATTTTTAAAGTACTTATAAGTTTGTATTTCACAAATGTCCAGGTCGGTCATCCATGTTTCGAAAACGATACATAATCCAATCATGGAAACACCATATAATGCATAAGGCTGTAGAAATTATCAAGATGACACATAAATTAACCATTGAAATATCACAAGAAATATAAGGCTAAATGATTTAAAATTAGAAGAAATATAAGAAAAATATATGTTTCGTGGATGCCCATTCTTATAAGATTTATGCAACTTTGGCTCTCAAGCCATTAAAAGTCATCACTGTTTAAAGAGCATAAATAAACCAGGATTTCAACAACAAGTACTTTGCATCCGGTAGATTATATTCACACTAAAATGATAGAGTAAAAGCTGAGTGATATATTTCCTTTGAGCAGCAGGGGTGGTGTTCATAGAAAAGAAAATTGAAAGGGTTAGAGTTTCAATTTTCAATCAGTTTTCCTTGAATTTGAAGATTTGGGTAAATTTTGAGGAAATTTTGTGTCTGGTTGAAGAAGGGAGAGGTTGAAGGTTAAGTTTGGAGGAAGAAAATGAAAAAAAAATATTAAAATACCACTAAAAAATCACTGTAACGCCCCAATTTCTAAATTTTAAAACCAAGAAATATTCTGAAAAGGATATTTGGTTAGGTGATATATTGTCTACACTATTCGAGTCCATAATTGTCATGTTAGTGTTGTCATGGTGATCTCTATCTACATCCAAACTATTCCGTGGCAATTCTACCACCACAGACTCCTAAATTCAGGTAAAAGTGACACGTGTGCGTTCGAGAGAACTAATAATTAACCAATCTAATTATACAAACTCGGTAAAATCATAATATTTTCATACATTAGAATTAATTATAATTATGTGAATTATGTGAAACTTGTGAAATTTAGCAACATTTATATTTGATCAACATTTGAATTTAATTATCGAATGTGGCGTGATTGCATGAATGTCCTTACTTGATCATTTTCATCATTCATGGGGACCTAAACACATAAGTTTCATGAGCCTAATTGATCATAGATTCTTAAGTGTGAACTTGAGTGTAAAACTAAATAATGAAGGGACTTGTGTGCAAATTTGGCATGAAAGCATCTCACATATGCAGAAGAAGCTTGAAGCATTTCCGTTTCAAACATACATACACTTTGCTTCTTTCTCTCTCGGTTCATCACCCAAGCATCAAGGAAAAAGGGAAATTTGGCATCTTGAGCTAGAATTGTGAGTAACCATCTTAGAATCATCAAGAACCATAATTCTCATCATCTTCATCTTCATCCTTCCATCCTTCAGGTATATGATGTTATATGTGGAAATTCATGAATCCATGAGTGAAGCTAGAATTACGAGTGTCTGATCAACGAGGAGCAAGCTCAGTTAGCTCTATTCTCGGTTCTTGTCTTCACATGTGAGGTTTAGTCCTAGCTATATAGAACCGATACAACCCTTACGTGTATTTTTGGCCAAAATGTATATTATGCCTATTATCTTTCCAATCATGTCAAGTATTGCAAAATGATCTTTCAAAAATATCGTTCATGTTCATGATTTGGCGAGTAGACCCTGTATAACACTTTGAGCCTGAGAGTTAGTATGTGAGCCAACCGGGAAAGCAAAGGCTGACGGGTAACTCATATGCTACTCTCACAAACTGGGATGAACCCTGAATTCACTAGGAGGTTTGGTGAAGGAAGGAATCCCGTACGTTGGAGTCATGTTCCCGACGTACAACATGATTGGATAATTGGGTCTTGCAAGCCCAATTATCACACTGGGTAAAAAGGTTACTTGAAACTGCTAATTCTGCACTGTAATGAATTGCATGATCACATATTTATAAAATCGCAATTGCTGTCATTCACTACTGGGTGTTGGTTGGAGAATTGCCCTACTCGCCGGGCCACAGATTGATTGATGTAACTTTAATTAATTAATAAATTTGATAGTTGTAATCTCGGGCAAAATCAATCTATTTCTTGAACTTATATTATTGTTTTAATTCAAGACTTCACCCGAGGTTATAACTTGCATGTATGTGCGCGTATATATATTATGCCCCTCACTCAGTCTTCCATAGACTAACACCCCACCAATTTCAGTTTTTTCAGATACATGCTAGGCGGGAGTCGGAGTCTTTTATCTTGTCTAGCATTAGTCACAAATTTTTGGTATTGTAAGCATATTGTATACATGACTTATTGTACATACTTGAGACGTGTTATTATACTTTTGGGCCACGAGTGCCATCTAATTTTGTTGTATATAATGAGATGGCTTATATAAGGTTTCAATATGTATGTGTTGGCGTTGTTCAATTGGTTCTAGGGTTAGATTCCGCCTAGCCATGACTGATTTTTCTATTGTCAACCGTTCGCCAGGTGTTTGATTCATGTATGGAAATCAATTTCGTATGTGAATTGGACACGTGGTGTGGGGATGTGATGCTCTAATGTGTAGGGTGTTACAATCACATATTCTAAAACCATCAGAATATGCCCTAAAAATTTGAGAGAAATTTGTTTTTTGGTTTTGTAACTCATTTCATGGGTTGAGTTAGGTCAGACCGGCCATTTAAGTATAAAATTGTAACGCTCTGACCTCGAATGCACTGATTCGGAACCCGATTTGTTACATGTGTCGATCAAGTATCAGAGATGAAAAAATAAAAAATAATTATATATAAAACTAAGTTTGAAACATTACATAAGTCGAACCACTAGATAACCAAAAACGTTTACTCAAATACGGACTTAACCGCAACATAAACGAAACGTAATTTAAATTGCAAAAAATATAACTTCTTCTTAGCCGATACTGATTCCTTTCCGAAATGATTACTTGTCTTCAAACTTTATTTACCTGTAATATCTTAAGAGCAAAGAGAATAAAATAGAGTGGAGTGGTGAGTTAAAATGACCCAATGAGGTGAGCATGGGTTTAGCAATTAATTCAAGTTACGAGAATCAGGTGATTATTAATTCAAGATACAATATCAAGTACGCTGCAGGAAGATAATAATTTCATAGCAAGGTCGGCTCCATCCTTTTATCGTTTTTTTTTCCGATTGGCCAAACACGGACAGTCAATCAGTGTAGGAGCCCCCGCATAGTCGTTCTAAGGGAACCCCGAAAAACAATATGAACTATAGGATCCCCTACAGCCACCAGTACAGTAGATAGGTAACACAACAATCAAGAATATCTCAACAATCAAGCTGTAGTCCAGAATCGAAAATTGGTACAACAATGATAAGCAAAGATAGCTTAATTAAGCAATGAAGTTTATGATCAATTCAATCTTGGAAAAAGAGATATTGCGGGAAATTACATAGAAGGTAAGGAAGAATTTGCTCTTCAACAAGTTAGGTGTATGGTAAAGCTCACAAATAAAAAAGTTCGAAAAATCTCGTCTGAAATTCTTACTTGCTCGTTGAACCTATAAGAGTTTATTCGAATCCTCGCACGTCATCTATTAATTGGTAATCATACCAAGATTATTTATTGCTTACATATTAACCATTTCTCAACGATATTTGCTAACCACTTTTCCTTGTTGCCGCTAAGTTTTTTTTTTTTTTTGGAATAAACATTGTTCATACACAAAAGCAACCATCCATCCTACTATAACCATTGTTCAGAAATAACAGAGCCATCGATCCTACCATAAAACATTGTTCATTCACAAAAGCAACCATCTGTTCTATAGCCCAAAATATAGTGGAACATGTTCCTTCCCTAGCTAGTTGTGCCATCTTCTGTTAGATGATCAAACGCCGACTCCTTGTAGGGTGTCTTAGAGGCCCTTTTCCTTGCCTTATCTTCACCCCAGCGAAAGCCCAACCGAGAACGCATCAACGCAAGTGAACTCTTAGGCATAGGATGCTTCACGTATGTAGCCTTAAACTTATTGGCAGCATCATTACACATATTGGGAGGAAGACGAGGCAATTCTTGGACAGTTGGATCAGA
>JBBMKE010061945.1:0-12298 GCA_037834125.1 Lippia alba | reverse complement strand
TGGACGATAGTCTCTCGTGGGTCAACAAAGCTCTCTCGTTAACCACCGAGGAGGAGAACGGCTGGGTGGCCCCTGACGAAGCATGGATGAGCGGTGCTCCAAAGAATCAGTTCTGGGTAGTAGGGAGAATTTTATCTCAGAGAACTTTCAAGTTCGAGACAGTCAAATCCACTCTACTAAATGCTTTCAACACTATTAAAGGAATGGAAATAAATAAATTGGATTATGGTCGCTTCCTTATCATCTTCTACCATGAGATCGACAGAATAAGGTTTCTTAATGGAGGACCATGGACTTTCGAGAAAAATCTCATCGTCTGCAAATCCATAGAAGTCAATGAAGATCCCCTCACAGTGAAACTAGAGCAATGTGATTTCCATGTTCTAGTACCTCCCATTAGCTAAGCGTAATCCAATCATGGGCAAATACATAGGAAACAAGCTTGGCATCTTCACAGAACTTGATAATCACACTAAGAATGGGTACAACTTCTCTTTAGCACTCCGAATTCGTGTAGGATTGGACGTTACAAAACCTCTTTGCAGGGCCATGAAGATCAGAAATCAAGAAGGGGATGAGGAGATTTTGGTTACTTTCAGCTTTGAGAAACTTCCAAATTTCTGCTATATCTGTGGCAAATTGGATCACTTGGTTAAAATGTGTCCCAAACAATGCGAAGATGGCTTTAAGGACCCGAGCACTGAGTATCCTTTCGGCCCTTGGCTCCGGGCAACGACGATGTCAGCCTGTTCCGGATGGAAGGAGGGCACCGCAGGCCGCTTCTCGATCATTCCACGGCCAACTTTCACAGGTCCCAAAGAAGACGCGGTGTATCCCAATGATAATGATGGATCTGAAACACAAGCCCTCTCTATTCAGAAATTTGTTCACCAAACTCCCACCTTACCTCTGCATCTGACAGAAAACTCACGCCAACCAAGACACCCTACACCATGTAGCCCACAACAAATGTCCATCTGTTACCTTTCTAGTAATCATGACTCTGACAACTCTATTGACCAAACTCCCATGTTATCGGATATCCATTGTGCTTCCCCTTCTGAATTTGATTATAATCATCCTGCGCAATCTGCAATCCCTTTTTCTCTCTCTGGGGTTTCTCACGTTTCCAATCCCGATTCTTCTAAATTAGATATGGGCCCAACCTCTCTTGATGGTAAAATGGACTTTGAAAAAAGCCCAGATACACCATTGGAACATGCAGACTCAGATTCTCAAAGGCCCACAATCTCCCTAAGTACAATAGGGCCCGCTTGCATCAAATACCCACAATCCAATGTTGCTACACCCATGGTCATTGAGTTAAAATCTAACAAGTCAGCCCATTTGCCGATTATTGACCCAACAACTTCTAACTCCGTTGTTTTAGCCCAAAGCGACACCCCTCTCTTACAAGATAACCCAAACTTTCACTCCAAAGAACTCCCTCTCGCAAGATCCCCCCTATCAGTTACTCTCCCCAACCGATCAACCCCTCCACAATATGCAAACCTAGACTCAAAAAACACTTTGAACTCCAACTCAAATTCTCCTTGCCTAAACGAAGCCATCCCCTTTAATTCTGAAGGATTAATTAATGTCTCTCTTACAGTTGACAATCAGGCTTCTCCCCCTCTCTTATTCAATGCTATCCCTGCCTCATCCCACGATCAACCCTTTAAAAAAATCACCAGGAACCATACTAAAACCCACCCACATCCTGCAAGAAAAAGCTCTGCCAACAGCTCAGAAAAAAGAAAATTAGTTGCACTCCGTTCTGACTCTGCTCTACTGCCCAACCAGAAAAAACGCGTAATTTCCCCAGATAGTACCTCTACTCTCTGCAATCCTGATTCGGCGGAGGCTGCTCAGCAGCCCCGCCAGTCGCCATGAGTCTCTTATTTTGGAACTGTCGAGGTTTGGGAGGACCTCGAACAGTTCGTGAGCTTGGGGCACTAATTCAAGCCCATTCTCCCATTGTTGTCTTCTTGTCCAAAACAAAGTGTCGTTCTCGTAGAGTTGAGTATCTAAAGTCCAAATTCAATTTGTTCGGAATAGGAGTGGATGCTGTAGGTCGAAGTGGAGGTCTCGCCTTGTTGTGGCAGAAAGATATCGATGTTACCCTGCTCAGTTTCAGCCGAAATCATATTGACGTCACTGTTTCCATCGATCATGATAAGCCTTGCTGGCGTTTCACTGGCTTCTATGGTAACCCGGAGCATTCTCGACGACATGAAGCATGGAGAATCCTCACACATTTGGGCAATCTGTTTAATATGCCCTGGATATGTGGGGGAGACTTCAACGAAATTCTCTCTAATTCTGAAAAGAGTGGAGGAGAACCCCGACAGCCTGCTCTCATCAATGCGTTCCGACACTGTATTTCCTCTTGCGGTCTCATTGACCTTGGCTATGAAGGTTTACCATTTACATGGTCAAATAATAATAAGTTCCCTGACACAATTCGTGCACGCTTGGACAGATGTTTTGCTAATCAAAACTGGGTTGCTTCCTTCCCGTTATTTCATGTCTCTCACCTCGCCTCTGCCAACTCGGATCATGTGCCTATTTTGGTCTCCCTCTACTCCCAACAGACCAATTGTACCCCGGTTGGGAAACGTAGCTTTAAGTTTGAAGCAATGTGGCTCCGTCATAGGGATTGCGATGAAGTTGTTGCTAGCAGTTGGGCCTCCGCTTCCGGGTTTCGTGGAGCCGGAGCTGTTTGGAAAAAATTAGCTCGCTGTCGCTCTACTCTTGCAATTTGGAAGAAAAAGGAGTTCATTGATCCAAAGAAACATATTGAAAAGTTGGAAACTAGACTTATTGAACTCCGGGACGGACTTATCACTGATTACACAAAGCAAGAAGAACAGAGGATTAAAGATGAAATTGATGAATGCTATGCTCGGGAGGAAATTAAGTGGAAGCAAAGGGCGAAATCCCACTGGTTACTTGAAGGTGATAGGAACACATCATATTTCCACTCTCGGGCTTCTAATAGGCAGAGAAAAAATAGAATTACGAAACTAAAAGATGAACACGGAAATTGGAAGGATTCTGAGCAGGAAATAAAAGGCATAGTTGAGAGATACTTTGCTGATTTGTTCACATCGAGCGGGCCTTCTTTGGATGAGATAGAAGCCACTATCGATTGTTTGGAACAACGAGTCACATCAGATATGAACTCCAGCTTGAGTGCCCCATTTACTGCCGCAGAGATCGACAGAGCTCTATCCCAAATGGCTCCTCTCAAATCTCCTGGCCCAGATGGCATGCCCCCAATCTTTTTTCAGAAATATTGGTCTTTTGTCCGTTCTGATGTTATTGATTGCACTCTTGACTTTTTAAATTATGGCCGCTCCTCTAGTCATATGCATCATACTCACATTGTCCTTATTCCGAAATGTAAGAACCCCGAGTCAATGTCACAACTCCGTCCCATTAGCCTATGCCCTGTCATTTACAAATTGGCCTCTAAAGCTATCACTAATAGGCTCAAGCCTTTCATGCATTACATTATTTCTCATTCCCAGAGTGCTTTTGTTCCGGGTCGTCTTATTACTGATAATGTTCTTATTGCTTTTGAGTTAAACCATTACATTAAGCACAGGAAATCTGGCAGACAAGGGCTTTTTGCCCTCAAACTTGATATGAGTAAGGCTTATGACCGTGTGGAATGGCACTTCTTGGAACGAGTTCTTCTGAGGTTAGGCTTTTGTGCTTCTTTTGTGGATATCATCATGCGCTGTGTTTCTTCTGTTACTTATTCTTTTGTTCTTAACGGTTTCCATTTCGGCCATATTACTCCTAAGCGGGGCCTCCGTCAAGGAGACCCCCTATCTCCTTTTTTGTTTCTTTTTTGTGCAGAGGTATTTAGTCGGCTCTTAGTGCTTGATCGCCGTATTCATGGAGTCTCTATCTGTAGACGGGCCCCTAGTATCTCTCATTTACTTTTTGCTGATGACACCATGATTTTTGCTAAGGCCAACAATGACTCAGCCGAGGGAATTCGTTCAGTGCTACATTTATATGAAAAAGTCTCTGGTCAATCAGTGAACTACCAGAAGTCCTCAGTGGTCTTTAGCCCGAATGTCATAACTAGCATTAGAGAGCGTATTACCCACTATCTTGGGGTTTCTGAGGTCCTTAAGCATGATAAATATCTAGGCTTACCATCTGTCGTGGGTACAAGAAAAAAAGAAGTTTTTGATAACATTCGGGATCGTGTTTGGGCTAAGATACAAGGATGGTCTGAGAAGCTCCTATCCCAAGCTGGAAAAGAAATCCTCATCAAGGCAGTCCTTCAAGCTATACCCGCTTACTCCATGAGCTGTTTTCGTTTGCCGGATACTTTACTAGCTGATATCGAGAGAATGATCAAGGACTTCTGGTGGAATAATGGGAACAAAGACAAAATTCATTGGGTTAATTGGCAACGCCTATGTGAGAGCAAGAAAATCGGTGGGATAGGTTTTCGGGATCTCAAAGCCTTTAACTTGGCTCTTTTGGCAAAGCAGTGCTGAGAATCATCTCAAACCCCGACTGCCTGCTTGCACAAGTTTTGAAAGCGCGCTATTTCGCTCGTACCGACTTTAGTGGAGCCTCTATTGGTTATAAACCTTCTCTAACGTGGAGAAGTCTTCTTGCGGCGCGCCCGGTTTTCTTGGCAGGTTCTAGATGGAGGATTGGTAATGGTAATAACATTCGGATTTGGCAAGATCATTGGATTCCACGCCCTTCTAATTTCAAACCTCTTTCCCCTAGGCCGGCTGACACCTCGGTCACTTTTGTGAAAGATCTCTTCGATCAAGATACAGGTAATTGGAATATAGACCTTATTCAGCAGATTTTTCTCCCGGTGGATTACGAGCTTATCCTTTCTATTCCCCCTGGTAACCCTTCATATCGGGATAAAATCATTTGGCACTTCAACAAGTCGGGAATCTTTTCTGTCAAGAGTGCGTATTATGTCGCACTCTCATTGCTGTCACGACGGAATCATACTAGTGGTCCCTCATCTTACTCTGATTGGTCGTTTATTTGGTCGGCTAAGGTTGCTCCTAAAGTAAAGGTTTTCATTTGGCGGCTTTGTTCCAATGCTCTTGCCACTTACATAAATCTATCCCGGAGGAGGCGTTCTTCTTCTCAGCTTTGCCCGCTCTGTGATGGTTTCACTGAGGATCTGCCCCACCTCTTCTTTTTTTGTGACTTTGCTCGTCAAACTTGGGCTCTCTCCAATCTTCCAACAGCTTCCATCTACTTTCGGGGTGGTGATGTTCTTAACTGGATCTCCACTGTTTCCCGAGCCTTAGACCATAGAGAAACAACGCTCTTTTTAACCATTTTATGGGCTATTTGGTGGTTCGGGAATGTAAATTTTTTTGAGGATAAGCAGGTTCTTCCAGGTGATGCTGTTAACTTCGCCCGGACTTTCAGCTCAACCTTTCTTAATGGCAATCGCTTGCAGCCTGTGACTCATTCTCCTCAAGCTCAAGTTAGATGGCTGCCCCCTCCTCGAGATTCTCTCAAAATTAATTTTGATGGTGCGACTTTTGGCAACTCTGGAGAGGTTGGCATCGGAGTGGTGGCTCGCAATTCACATGGTGTTTGCATCGGATGGCTCTCTGCCCGTATTCCTGGTCGATTTAGTGCTGAGATAGTTGAAAGTATGGCTGCCCGAGCTGCTGTGGAATTAGCTTGTAAAAAGGGCTGGACGTCGATTATTTTGGAAGGGGATTGTTTGAATATTATAAATAAGATCGTGGATTCGCAAGATGATTGTTCGGATTCGGGGAATATTGTGTCGGATGTGCGTAATTTGCTTGCACTTCTTCCCACTTCCTCTGTTTCTTGTATCCGCAGAACGGGTAACATGGTAGCTCATTGGCTTGCACGTAATGCTCTCTCTTTTCAAGAAGGAACTGATAATCTTCCAGAGGCTGCTCATCACCTCCTCCTTGCTGATCTCGCACATTGATCCTGATACTTTTGTTTCATTTGTGCTGCTCATTGTTTTCTTGTTGCTGTCTTGGGCGCCACCTGTCAAAAAAAAAGAAAAAAAGTTGACATTTTTGTTAGAGCAGGAAGCAGGAAGGAGGGTTTGGGCCCAGTCTGACATGGGCCAAGCCCATATCTCATAAGGATAAGCGCTGATCGAGAGTTTCTGGCTGCCAGCGTCAAGAAACGTGAAGTAGGGGAAGAGAGCAAACTTCAAGTTGTTAATGAGGATAATTTTTGATTTAGTTGAAGATAACCTTTATCCATAATTTTAAAGAGATATACTTGGCTAAAAGATAGGAAAAATAAGAATAAAAGGGTGTAAAGTCTAGGGATAAGGACACAGAGTTATATCGATCATCTGCTGCTGGAGAAATTATTCTTAAGCCCTCTTTGTAATTCTTCATTAATCCAATAATAATAAGTCTTCCTTTCTTCGTTCATTCTCAAGTTTTCCCATGATTTTAGTCTAAATTTTACAAATTTAGTGTTGCCGTAATTTTATGTGCATCATATATATATTTGATTACATATCAAAATTAATTCTTCATAGGATTTAGCAATACACATTTTATAATTATTTTTAATATAATTTTTAAATTTATATATGATGAACCAATGAATATATAGAATAAAACAATACTGAATTAATAAAAGGAATCATAACAGTTAAGAAATATGGGGAAAGACGATAAAGAGGATATAAAAGAAAAAAAGTAAATTTTTTTAACAAACACTCCATAATGGCCTAAGAGACTTAAAGACAGAGTCATCGTCCTAAAAAAAACTCTTAACTATTTGGATCTGACAGTTATAACTATATATATAAAATAAAAAAAAAAGAATGAGTCAAAGTGAAGTGAAAAAAAATCATATGTTGAAATTGATAATTAAAATAAATAAATTGAGAAAATATAGGGATAGATGATAAAGAAATATAAAACAAACAAGAACAAGTATTTGAAATGAGGTGGGTACAAAAAGAAAAGACACAAAAAAAATATTAAGACATTACCTGAAAGGTGAAATAAATAAGTAAATAATTAAAAGGAGTAGAATTAGTTCAAATCTGCTTGTTTTTACTTTGATTTTTTAATTGTTGAACTCATTCTTTGAGTTCAAGAATTAATAAATCAAACTAAAGACAAGTAGATAGCTTAAGTGGTAAGCTATGTTGCACGGACACGGACACGGCGATACGGACACGGCACGGATACGACGACGCAGATTTTTTTTTGTGAATTTTCCACGTGAGAAGTGTCCGACACGGCACGACAAAATGATATTTTTAGAAGTGTCGGTGCATTAGAGGTGGTAAGTAATTAGTTTTACAAATTAATACGAATCTTATTGGGGTTAGTCAAAGGATCAATATTAATCTCTTTCTAAAATAAAAAATTTAAAAAATCAAAGTGTCATTCAATTGCCGTATAGATATATAATTAATATAAATTGAAATTAATGTCGAAATTAAAATGCTACATTTTGATTTGTTCTGGTAAGAATTAGGCAGGTTACTTGGTGACTGGTCCTGCCAAAGACTCCTTCAAAGTCCAGAGAGAATTCCTTAGGCAATTAATGCAACAAAAGTGGACGCAGCCCTCATTGACTGCACAAGTCAAGTCTTCTTATCAGTCGTGTATTTCCATTTATTGCACAAGTCAGTCATGTGTATTTTCTCCAGCATGGCTGCAGCCACATTCTATTTTTTAAAATTCGAAACTTTGGTATCTGATTTTTCAGGTTTGTATTGGGAAAATTACACGAATCTGCCTTATGTCAGGCGTAATTTGTAAGCATAATTTTTTAAAATTTATAGAAAATTTAATTACGAATTCATACAACGAAATTTAAAATCGCCATACCTCCTGCTATTATTTTTAATTTTATCAATTTAGAAAATGATATAATCCAAAAAAGTATCTTATCGCGAGATTACCACTCAGTGGCTCGTCGATGCTTGCAAGTACTCTTACTTCAAGAATTCTTTGTCTTTTCTCTTACAATTTTTTCTAAGCACCAAATCTTCACAACCTAATTAATATGATTTTTTTTTTTTGGAACAAAAGAGGACAAAGCATTAGCAAAGAGATAGACGTAAAGTAAAAAAGAAAATGGGTCTTTTCTCTCTGCTTGAGAGTTTATTTACCTTTGTGGCTTTTTCCTTGAGTACATACACGAGCGTACCAATATTGCACACCAGGAAGCAACTAAGCTCTATCATAATCTTTGCTCTTCTCTATTTGCTCTCTCCGTAGTTATTAGGTTCGTTTTAATTTTTTATACTAACGTTGCACTTTGTTTTGTCCTTCTTTACGAGGTGTGGTCGAGATTATCATCTATTCGAGGGCTTAAGTGGAAGACTCGATTGCGCTATCTCTTCCTTATGGATACTGAATTGGACAGGTTAAACCAAGCATTAGCTTTGACTTCTACTGAAGATACAGATAGGGTGGCCCCGGAATCGGTGTGGGTGGCTAAGGTTAAACAGAAAGGTTTTGTGATCGTGGGGAAAATTCTCTCAAGAAAACACTATCGTTTTGATGTGTTTAAATCTACTATGACCGGAGTCTTCAATCCAATCAGAGGTTGAATTAATATGATTTTCTGTTTGTGTGTTTCGTGCTTAGAAACTTAAGGGTTTTTTCTTTTTTTTAAGCACTGAATCAGTTATGCATACTTCTTTTTATTTAGTAGTTATCCTACCGTTAAATTCTAAAAATGTGGGAGTTAGTGGAAATGTGGTTTCTTTATTTACCTTATAATAGTGGTGAAAAAATATAATTTACTAAATAAATTTTTTTTGTAGCAATTTAGGAATCTCAACCGACCACAAACTACCAACATTCTTCCATTTGGTCTGGAAACCCATATTTACCCAAAATTTAGAAAAGACAATACATGAATCATGGTGATAGTTCCTCTTATAAATGAGCAGTATCTTTCATATATTACTATGCATTATGGTTTCAACTTTACCGCATAATCTTTATGAATAAACTCTATGTTTATTCGAGGTCCAAACTGCAGTGATATTTCTCAAGTATGTACACATAAAATCATATAATACGAAAAATATCCTGAAATTCAGAATTTTACAAGATTCGTCCAATAACATATCTTTACATATGAGAAACAAGTTTCATACTAATTACATGATTCTTAAATTTATATGGTGGCATGGCTTTAGTTATAGGATCAACTTACAACAATTCAATGCTAAAGTGTTTAATGACCACTTTCTTATTTTGACACGTTCCCTTATGACTAGATATTTGATGTCGATATATTTACTTCAACTTCCACTTCTATTATTCTTACCCATAAAAACAACATCTGAATTAATGTGATCATGCACACCTTTAACTCTAGTGAGCCTTAAATTTGAGAATTTCATCATTATGGTGCTGACAAGTGCCTTATCTGAAGCGTCAAACTGTTCATCACGTGCCTTCAGTAATGTCCGAACATCGTCAAGCTTTTCTACAGAACCACAAATTCCATCAGGAACTTCAGTCTTTACTCTTTATGAACATGACACTGAGTCGGTTAGACTGCTCCCATTGTTCTTAAGGAGCATTTTCTGCTTGAGTGCTGGTTTTAGTGATATATGGTTTATCTTTCCGAATAGCATAATCAATGTCCATACCCCAAAATGGAAGAGAACCTCATCCTTCCATATTTTATAATTCTCACCGTTCAGTTTAGAGATTTCATTCTTAAAATCAAAGATAACCACAAATTTTCTAATGCAAAATCATATAAACATGCTCCATAACTAAGTTAAGCCAAATAAACTAACTATAATTTGTCAATGCAAACCATAAATAAATGAATCAAGTAACATAAAATTACTTGTAGACTAAAATTTTAATTCGATAAGATTCATTACTTGATGATAGAATTATAAAAAACTTGAGATAATTTCTATCGCTTTATAAAATTATTAAATTCAATTTCACAACCCTATGGGTAATCATGAAAAGACATTTAATATTTTATCTAATTAACATAATGAAGTACAATATTGGATCTTCAATAACAAATTTTATTTTAAAGATGTTGTGGCTAGTTTTTAATAAAATAAAATTCAATTGATCACTGAAAATCAGTACCTTAAAATATACACAAATATTAGAAATTTAAAATATCATATGTGGTTTTACTTTATCATACAATTAAATTCAACTAGAGTTGTTGTGGCTAGTCTCTAATTAAATAAAACTATACGAACTACTCGAATAATGTCTAATCCATATTCTTAAAGACCAGTATTTAACTTTATGGGATCATGCATTTAGTGAAATACTTCTAATTGTGATTATCAAAACCATATATAATCATGGTTCGCAGTCACGGGGAACGAAGCGGGGGCACCGTTTCAGTTTCAACATCATGTCGTGGAACGGTGCGATACTTTATGGAACGGAATGCATTTTTGTTGTAAAAATAATTGGTTAATATATCGATATAAATACAAGGTCTTTCATTATCATACAACACCGCAAGTATTATAATAAACAAATAACAATATATTATTTATTAATAATAAGTGAAATGTCGACCCAAAAAAACTCAAATTGTGTTTCTTTTATAAGGAGTAATGTAATCGACAATACTTATAATCTCTTTCGCAAGGATAATTTACAAATATTAGAATAATGTTTTCTTCAATAAAAACTTTGAAAATTTGAAACATAAAATATTATTAATTACAAATTCAATTTTATGATATTTATTTTCTCATAATTTAATTTAATTAACCGTTTTTACATAGAAGTGATCGACCATTTTATTTAGCCAACAATCTTTAATCAAACCATTTTAAAAAATTATAACCATTTATATTTTAGCCCACTAGTATTATTAATTAAAGGGTTAAACACATATAATCCCCCGTCCTTTCGCCGTTTTTGCACTTTTCCACCTATCCTTTTATTATTGGCATTGAACCACCCAACCTTTGAAAAATCGGACACTTTACCCCTTTGACTAAGCTTTGACTATCGATTTCTCCTCTTTCATGGTGATCCAAGTTTCAAGACCACCACTATCGTGCTCGTCTCTCCAAAGAGAATAAAATCCATACTCCATCTGACCCTATTAGCCGCCATACACTTCGCTTGTAGTGTGTCACATTTGACCGGTGATTTTTTTTTTTTTTTTGTCGATTGTCGGATTTTGATTTGAGACCATTGTTGTGTTCCTTGCTTTGAGAGCTTCAATTTAATATATCATATCAACACATTTGATATCACCATCATACAAACATACTTTGTTAAAGTTTTTAGAATGAGTCAAGTGTCCAATTTTTCAAAGATTTGGGGGTTTAGTGCTAAAAATAAAAGGATGGGGGTAAAGTGCAAAAACGGCGAAAGGACTGAGGGTGATATGTGTTTAACCCTTAATTAAATGAAAAAACCTAATTTTATCCCGTTATTTTGCTGTTGCGCCTCCGTTTTCCTCACTCACACATTCGAGAGCACTCAGCCATGGCAGAACAAACAGAGAAGGCAGCTTCATCCATCCACCATGTTCATGACCATTCAGTGGTCGTTCCTGGCCGTTTTTCCCGTTTAAGTCCGTTACTCTCTCATAAATGAGGTGGAACATCGTTCCGGTCAATATCATGGGATTCCATACCTGTCAAGGTGGAACGGCAGTGGCCGATCCGGTTCTATAACGTCCATTCCGGTCGTTATCGTGCGTTCCGGAGAACCATGCATATGATCACATTCTATCAAGAAGTATGTGCCGATTCCAGCGAAAGAACAACCATTCTTTGTTCGCATATATTTGTTGGAATGTTGATAATTTTATTTATCAAAATTTAATATTTATTGAATGAGAAAATTAATACTAAAGTTAATAATTAATAAAGACATTTATATTTAAATATATATAACGTTTTCCAAAAGACACAACCATTGAATTAATAATTGTGATGAAGAATTGTCACTTTATCCGAAAAGGTGTGTTGTAACATTGCATTGTTTCGATAATAATCGAAAAGGCGTCTTATTAATTAATAACTAAAAGTGAATAGGTAAACACCCTTTTGAAGAGGTACTTTATCATCTATAAATAGACCCCACCATCATGCATTCAATCGATCAATTCTAGAATTAGATACAAATACATATATTAGAGTCTAAGTTCTAAGAGAGTTCCAAACACTTACAGTTTTTGGATCTCGTAATTTGTAGTGCTACTATTACGAGAAATGGTCGTTGTATCTTGGGAGACGATTGCCGCTAATCCGTAAGCACCTGAGCGGGACAATTTCGTCTTAAGGAAAGAG
>JBBMKE010061628.1:0-17989 GCA_037834125.1 Lippia alba | reverse complement strand
ACCAAACTCAAGCTATAAATGCAACAAATGCAACATGTAGCACTCATTTATCAAGTCCAAATTCAATCCAATCAATTTAAATGCTCAAAACCAATAAATATGCATATAACCATTACTATTCACTACATGAGCTAAATTCATTTATGCATTAATTTTCAGGAGTAGAAGTTAGAGGGGATCGTGGGGTTGCCAAAACTTACTTGGGATCGAGATTGGTAAAGAAACGAGTGAGATATGGAGTGTTGAAGTTGGATCAAAGCTTGGAGTCTTGGAGGGCTTCTTGCTCTTCTCTTGGCATGAAATGTGAAGTATGGGGAAGAAAATGGGGTTCAAGCCTTTAAGTGGTTGAACCGGTTCGGTTCAAGGCTGCAGGTTCGGTTCTTGATTTTCTCAGTTTAATTTTTTCGGTTCAAGGTGGTTCTGGGTTCGATCGTCCAATACTTAATTAAATAAAATATAATTAAATGCAAATAATTTCACATAATTCACATAAATTCAATTTAAATGCAATTACAATTAAATCACATAATTTACCTGTCGGTTCAGAAATACGGGGTGTTAGAGTATGTCTTAAAATACATCTATTTTCTATCTATCTCTAAACCATCACTGATTAGTAATTATCAACTTCTATATTTTTTAGATTCTTAGGATCTTGAACGTAGCGAGCTGGAAAATCATATTCCCCATGGGAATCATCATAGCATGATACATGACGTCATTCCTCTCCGCCGACCCAACATTGTTTTACCTCCGTATCACCTGTCAGCTCTTCGCCTACACCATCGCGTCATAGGTTTCGCCATCGGCCTGAGGCTCGGCTCTCAATCGAAGGGCATCGAATAAGCTTCTCACCGCTGCATCGAAATTACCCCATTCTCCCTCGCCACGGTGCAGCTATTCACCCTGTGTTTGAGGCCCCGAAAGGACCACAAACATAGAATCTATTGGAACATTTACCATCACAGCTTTAGGTACTTAATCCTTGTCCTCGATACCGTTAACATCTTCAAAGGTTTTGACATACTGAATTGTGAGGCAATGTGGAAGAATGCTTATATAGGGAATGTGGAAGAATGCTTATATAGCTGTTATATTAGTGTTGGCTTCACTGCTCTATTCTCGAGGTTATTACTTGGGTTGTAATTTTTAGGAGAAAGAAGATGATTAGTTCTTGTTCAACCAAGGTTGTTTCAGACGAACTAGTTTAAGAAGGGAGAAAGTAATTTGTTATATAATTCTATGTAAATTTTAATTAACAAGTGTAGAATACCAACCCACACAATTTGTTTGAGTAATCGGTGATGAATCAAATGCACACTAACTGGCAGTCGAGACATTTTTTTATAAGCTCAGCCAAATTTATAGGAACTTTATTTGGTCTTCAGACTCGAATCGAAGAAAGACACACCTTGTGGGCTGGCATAAAGTCACGAGAAAGAAAAACTGTGGGGGTTTGGGGTTGAGGGAAGTGAGGAAGTCGAATATCGCAATGCTAGCTAAGGTAGGTTGAAAGGTTGCAACAAGAGCTGATAATCTGTGGTGCAAAATATTTGAAGCAAAATACCTCAAAGGAAAGGACATAAGGGAACACAATTCATTGATATCTGGGACGACGCATGGTTTGGGAACAAGAGACTAATAGAGAGAGTGGATGGAGAAATTCATCAAGAAGATGAAGGCATGAAACTAGCAGGCCTCATTGATGACGAAGGGAGATTGAATTTGCATGGCTTAAAAATGAAACTCCCTGATGAGGTCATCGAGGAAATCCTAGCAATTTCGATACCTGAACACAGAACGGAAGCTGGTCAATTGTACTGGAAAGGGACAGGAAATGGCAAGTTATCCTGTAAGTCAGCTTATGACGTATTGAGAGGAATATGAAGGAGATAATAGGACTTAGACATGGATTTGGAAAATGAGAATTCCAAATAAGCTCAAAACGTTTCTCTGGTTGATTGAGCACAAAAGTTTAATGACTAAAGCGTTGCAATATGAAATACATCAGCGATAATGCTCAGTGTGTTCGTTGTGGGGAGGAACGCGAACACATTTGGCATGTTTTATGTGGTTACAACTTAGCACAGGCAGTTTGGAGGAAAATTATTCATGAGGAAGATGTTTTGAGTTTTCACCAAGTAGATAAAAATGATTGGGTTATAAATTGTATAAGGAATTCCTTCAAATTAAAGCATTTTCATGGATGCTATATGGAGTATTTGGAAGGCTCGCAACCTCACGACATATAAGAAGAAACGAGAGCTGGTACACATCATTGTATGCACCGGATTGATGCTAGCTCAAGATTTGGAGCGAATAATGGTACGACACCGAAAGGAAACAAGGAAAAGGACCGAGCAAGCTTGGTCCAAACCACCACAAGGATGGGCGAAACTTAATACCGATGGTAGCCTACAATCACAAAGACAGACATCAGCGGCAGGTGGAGTCCTAAGAGACAAGAAAGGAAACTGGATGTGTGGCTTTTCCATGAAATTGGGGAATATCTCAATAATCTTAGCTGAACTCTTGGGGCTAAGAGAAGGATTGAAAATTGCTTGGGAAAGAAGGATAGCACGGGTTGTCGTTGAATGCAATTCGGAAATGGTAATTAAACTCGTGAAGAAAGGGGACATAGAACAGCACCACTACGGACAAATCATCAAGGACTGCAGAATCCTGTTACGCAAGCCATAGGAAGTGAGGTTTGGGCATATCTACCGTTCGGAAAGTAAATGGCTGATACGTTGGCCAAACTTGGACATAATCTGGAAGAGAGTAGGACTATCTAGGAGCAACAACCAGGAGAGATTGAGGAGCTTGACGAGAATGAGAGCAACACGTAACGTTAGCTAGTCTCTGTTTTCAAACAAAAAAAAAATTATTTGAGTAAGGTCTAGTTGTATCTAATTTTGGTTTTAATGTGATACATAGTTATTAGTATTGTTTTATCAGTAGAAATAACACAAAGATACCCTTCCTTGAGTTTATTTTGCAATTACACTACATTAAAGATATCCTTACTAACGATCTTGAGATTTTTATGATAAAAGATTTTGAAATTTTTATAACAATTTAATTTAAACAATCTTAAAATTTTAGATAAATGTAAAATATTTACAAATATTATTTATTTACATAATATAATAAAATTTATGAGATTTCTTTCTAAGGATTTTGAGATTTACATGACAACAAATTTTGAGATTTCTACACTATAATTTTAATTTAAAGAGTTTTAAATTTTAAATAACTCAACTAAAAAAATTGGTTAAACGTTAAATATTTTAAAAATATTATTTATTTTCATAATAAAATAGAATTCATGAAGACTATCCACATTAGTATACAAGTGGATTGTGACGCCCCGATCTTTTGGCGGCACATGTTTGATGTATGTGATATTAATTGTGCAATTTAAATTCCTTTAATTATGCTTTTATATGATTTATTTGATTATTCTTTGCATTCTTTACATTTGAGATTATTTGAATAAGTGATTTGGTCGAACTAATTGAGCATTTGAATAACTTGCGCATGAACGATGTGATCGTGTGCGATTCTTTGCTTATTGAATTTGGAATTTGGTGAAATTTGTGTATGTGATTGTTATGCGTATTTTAAATGTATGCATATGTCCGTGTCTTAATTTTGGGATTTATCTGGCATACATACGCATTTCATTCTAAGTTAGTGACGAAAAAGGGGTTAACGAGCACTTAACGCACCTTTCGTTCCGGCATGCATATCTTGAGCTCGGGAATTCGGATTCGAATTTCGTCACCTCCGTTGAGCTCGAATCGAGGATTTGGACTCAATGGGACTAGCCTCATATTTATCTATAACCTCTAAGACCTCCGAATACGACCAAAATGATCCCTTATGCCTTAAATTACAACAAATGAACCAAAAGGGCCTCGCATACCTACTTTACACACCTAATACCCTACCCCTTGAACCTAGCCTCACTTGAACTCACTCTCTCTCCCCTCACTCAGCACTCACATGTCACACACCCCCCTTTTCCCAACCAAAACATTTCATCCCAAGCAAGAAAGAAGAGAAATAAGATAGCTCCATCTCCAACATCCATTAATACAACCTCAAGCTCAAGAATCTTCATTTTTCTTGCATATCTCTTTAAGGTAATTACATTTTGAGTTCCTTGTATTCTTGTGCATCATATGGGGTAAATATTGCATGAATTCTCCTTGGTTTTAGCATGATTGGAAATTGGGGGGAAAATGAGGGTTTTGGGGGATATCTTGAATTCTTGTATATCCATAACTCTTGTTGGGATTTTCATACTTCCTTGTTGTTCCTTGAAGTGTATTTGTGATTATGTGAACTTATTACACTTGGTAGTTGAATGTGGGAGGATTTGCCATGAATGCTCCAAATGGGTTTGGGTGATTTTGGGAATTCTTGTACTTCTATGGACTTTCTTGAGCTTATGTGCATATGTGATGATATTTGAGGCATATTTATGGTGTATATGTGAATTCCTTGCTTGGTGGTTAAATGAGAAAGGTTTATCCTTTAATGTATATGTTGGGTTTGAAGGGGAATGCATGAATACATGGTTTGGTGCTCAAATTGTGCAAGATATGTGTCATATAGATGATTCTTAGCATGAATGCTTACTCTAGCTTGGTGAATGCACTTGAATTCCTTGATTCCCTTCTTTACCCTTCTTGTTCTTGAGTAATACTTTGAGTTAGGACTTGGATTTGTAAGTTTTGGTGCAAGAATGTGGATTATTTGGTTCATTTATGAATTCGTGTATGCTGATTGCTTCGTTCGAGTTCTTGAATTCATTGTGCATGAAATCTTGGTGTTTGAGCATGTATTCCTACTTCTTGGATGCATTTTGAAGACTTGAGGTGTTGGTGCATGATTATATAACCTTATGATGGTTGTTGGATTGAATTTTAAGTGTTCTTGCATGCCAAATCCTTGCCTTAGCCATTTTGCGACGTTTTGAACTTGTTTTGGAGGCTGGAGAGGATCAACGGTCGTTGGAAATGCATACCTAAGATCCCAAAGACAATTGAAGTAAGGCAATAGCTTTAAAATTCGTCTGCATCATATCAACGGCCGTTGGTTTTGAAGGGCAAAATATCAACGGCCGTTGGTCTTGCCCTGCTATTCTGTTCGAGTTTGTTTTATTCCGTTGACCCTCCATCCGGACTCAGAATGACCTGAAATTTTAACCACAGAAACCTATTGAAGCTATGACATTCTTCAATTAGATTCACTTCAATATCTTTTCTAGTTTGTGAGATCTAATCAATCCTTTTTGGTGTCGACACTTTTTCGAAAATCTGAACTCGACCAACTTCGCACCTACGCCATATTCTCCTTGCTTTGAACCATGACTCGTGCCACATATTATTTGAAAGCCCTGTGTGTCTAGTTTCATATCCAATAAACAAAACTCAATTCCAAGTTGTACAACTCGAGATATCTCCATTTTCCTACAGCTTGCGCATTTCCGAAAACTATCAGCTTTTGCTATACTTTGCCAAAACCTCTTTCCTTGCATTCCTTTCGCTTCCTTGGCTCCCATATGTGAATTATATGCATTTTATGCTTAATTAATTGATAGTATATGATATGTATTGATGTTTTTATGACTTTTATGTTATGAATTCAATGCATCAACTTGAAATGAAAATGTAAACGTTTAAGTGCTACAATGTGAACCCGTAATGCTTGTTATTTCCAAACTTGGTGATTCATATGAATTATATTCAAGTTGAATTATGTTTTATGCATGATATTAATGAATTATGCCTTGAATTGAAGTGATCAATGAAGGAAATGAATACGAACGTTTCAAAGAATGAAAGAATGATTGAAAGTGTACTTGAATGCATCTCCATGACATTGTTATAACCTTGAATGCATCTCATATCATATCATAGCCTTACCGAGCGTCTTATTTGGTCTTGATGAGTCTCGTGAATGTGTCATGTTGTCTTTTACATAGTTTCTCCAGGGTGGAGACGTGCCGGATTCATAGGATGCTTTCAAGTCTTCTTACTTTCTTGGTTGGTTCGGTTTGGTAAGTGTTTAAGGTGGGTTTCTCTTCTATTAGCTACGAACTGACCCAATATAGCCCAATGTGTATGCTTAAAGTCAAAGGTAATATCTATACATATATTGCGTCTTTTCAAAAGAGTCATTGATTTAACATTAAGCCCTTCTTCATTTATGAATTCCTACCTAATGTTTTGGCGAGTTTAGTGAACACAATGAATGGGGGCCCTGGGACGAAATGTACGTGGCTATCTAGGGAAGCATGGGCTGACGGTGATCCCGTGCACTAGTCCCACAATGAATGATGGCGCAACCAGGCCTCGTTAGGAGTTTTAGCGAGGAATGGCCGCTGAGTGTCATCTGGGGAGTCATGAAACCCTTTTGGTCAATGCATGGGTGGTCGGGTCTTGCTAACCTGTCCACCACCGGAGAATGGAGTATGTGCTAATGAATGAATGGACTAATGAAAGAAAGAAAGAAAGAAAGAAAGAAAGAAAGAAAGAATGCATGAATGATTGTTGCATGTTTGTTAAAGAATAAATGAATGAATGGATTAATGCACACACAAGGTGTTCGGGCGCTCCACTCGCCGGGCTTACGTAAAGACCGCATGTATGATTGGCTAATTAAATGAATGATAGTTGTAATCTTGATCGTTACTTTATTTGTTTTCGTCCACTTGGAAAATGCTTTAAAACCTCGAATGGGATTATAGCTTGCATGTGTGGGTGTTTAAACTCTACTATATTATTATGTTATGCCCTGTTTTATACCCACCAGTCTTCTATAGATTGAACACGGCTTTGTTTTCAGTTTCTTGCAGGTCTGGAGTGTTAGGTGGGAGTTGAGTCTTGCATTTGAGTTATGTCTAATGTTACACGTACACTCGCATTTACATTGTTTCAATTATTGAACGTTTGCGGCGCTTGTACATGTTTGAGGCTGTGAAGGTCGTGTTGTTGTTGTAAATTTGACCGATCCCATGGCTCATTGTATAAGATGTATATTTTTATGTTTTAATTACTTCCGCATTCATGGTCTTTATACTCTGATTCTTGTATTGAATGGGTTAAGGGTTAGTCCCGCCTAGCCTAGCGAGTAAGTGAGTCTCCGTTCGCTGTAGACGTGGTTCATGTATGAACTTTCCATTTCATATGTGGATTAGGCTCATGGTGCGGGGGATGTGGCGTCACGCGTTGGGCGCTACACACCATTGGAGTTCTATCAACGATTCCGATGCAACGAAATAAGCCTCATAATTTTCTAAACCTATTTGAACCTCCGAAACTTCACTAAACTAAGCACTACATACCAAAACGCCACCTTTGACCATTTTAGCCATATTTGATATATCTTGGCACCTTTTGACCCAAAATAGGACCCAAAAACCCCAGCTCACCCCTCTACACCCTCCCTAACTCACATCTCGACCACAACAAAAGAAAGAGAAGGAATTTGAAGTTTGAAGTAAGAAAGGAAGAAGAAACCCGCTACTATTCATCCTCTTGATACTTTGAGCTCATATCTTCTTCAATCGTCATCCATTCTTCAAAGTAAGTATACTTTCGTGCTCCATTTCCTTGTACTTCTTTTCATCCATGATTTGTAGATTTTAAGCTTGAATTGATAGATTTATGTCTTATGGCATGAATAGGAGTAAATAGTAAGGGTTTTAAGTTCTTTGGAGAATCTTGTACTTATCCTTATGATTTCTTTTGATTTAATGCATGTTTATAACCACAAGACATTCATTAATGATTTTTTGATCTTGTATTGAGTGGTTTTTGGGATTCTATAAAGTTACCATTAATGCTCTTTCAATGAAATGAAAGAATTTGAACATGTATGAACCCCCTTCACTTGTTTTTTAATGTGCTGCAGTTTTAGCCATGATCTAGGCTTGAAATTTTGTGGATTTTTGCTACTTTAACATGCCTTGATGTGTTGCCTAGATGTGCTTTGGATTGCTTAGTGTTGCAGGGCTGCCATGGCGTGAGAATGAGGAAGAAGATGACTGCACCAAGACATACCCGTGCATGGCATCCTTCTTAGTTGCAGACACAGTGCGTTTCCCTTTCTTGCATTTCCAGGTCATTGCGGGGTGTATATTTGGAGGCATTCCTGTGTCTCAAGCTGCATTTTTGGGGATTTAGTGACTGTATTGAGACACGGGTGTGTCACCTCTTTTGCCATGAGATGAGACAACCCCGTATCCTACCTAGTCTTGCATGTATGTGTTTGTTTGTTCGTTTCTTCTTCGTTTATTTGTTTCATATGTTATTTTCTTAATTCTCTTATGACTTATATGCATTGTTAACATGATGAATTAAGTGTAATGATTATTGTATTAAGTTTATGGATTCATTTGATGTGACATATGCAAGATATGATCTCATATGCTCTAAGTGCTGCCTTATCTAATTTCATTCACATCACTTGCATTCATATGCATTTGCCGAGCATCTAATTGGTTCATATTGAGTCTAAAAGTGTCTTTTGTTGCATATTTTGTTTAGAGGATCATCCCATTGGTGACGAGGTGGTTTCATAGGCGTCCGTTAGATCTCTTTTTGTTCCCGCTACATTAATAAGGTGAGGTTTTATTCTTTTAGTTAATATGACCTACAAACCTACGTGTTTTGAAGTCCGCATGCAAATTATGCATATTATATGGTAGATATGTGTATGATATGCACTTTGAGGGCTTGCCCTGCTTTTGATAAGACTTTGAAAATGTTTTTATACGTATGTAAGCTATATTTTCGTTTGATTTGAAAAGCTTTGATATGTGTGAGTGTGTAGCGAGCTATGACATTGAAAGATAAGATTTTTGGGAATATGAAATATGAATTTGAACTTTGATTCTGTTTGGGGCCCGGGAATATGGGTAAAAGGCACCCGAGACAGTCATGGGATCGTCGAGGAACCCTCCTGTGCACATTACCTTTTGAGAGGATTCGCCTAACCTCGGGAGGTTGAGGGGAATGTGGGTTTTCTTGAGCCTGTGGAGGTGCCGTCGAAGGAGCGGGTAGGAGTAATTAGCCCCCATCTCAATCTAAATCTTTGAATCTGAAGCAATGGAGATGGGAGGCCTACCCTTTCTATCAAATGGAAGTAAGGTCGTTTTATGCTTTTGTTTTGAATATGAATATGTATGCTGCAATATGATGAGAAGCTATTCCTCCCGGAATAAAAGGATCAAAATCTTCTACACCCCACACTGGATTTACAGGTTGTACTTTTCCCGTTAGTCCATAAGGATCGGACACCCATATTCTCTTATAAATGCCACAATAACTAGCCATATTCTGTAAACAATTTCAAGTACTTTTATCTTTCTAATTCACTTAAATCTCTATATAAGTTTTGCGGACTTGAGCGTCGAAGAATCAAAACTAGGCTAACTCTTCTAGGTCTCAATTAGCTTTAGAGGTGAGTTTAAGAAACACATACTTTCACATGATATAAAAACAAGTTGTATCGTGTAATTGAATTTCAAGCTCCAGGTTAACCTTCATTGTTCGGGACTAAGCGTTGGTGGGTTAACATGTGTCCTATATTAGAGGAAAAAAAATCAAATCAGGTGTTAATAAATACTTGACTAAACTTTCATCTTATTAACTAGCTTCTGAGATGAGTTAAAGCGGACACATATCTTCATAGTGATAAACATGATGAGTTTAAAATTAAATATGTATTCAAGTGGGAAATCTTTATTTTTATATGCTAAAATATTTATGACTTTTCGGGGAAAAAAAACTATAAATGTGAAAATTATATGTAAATATTTTTGTGAGTTATATATCCCATGAAGGTGCTCAAACCATTAGAGCTCGTTTACTTTCTTTGTCAGCTATCCATTGACCTAGGTTGTGGAATAGTGTTTTTTTTTTTGGGTTATATAAACCCATGGACCTTTTACCTTAATGGTTGAACATTTATCCATTGTTATCTCAATATGTTGATGTATTTACCTTTCTTGTTTATTTCTCCCTCAAAACCAATAAAAGACCAATGTAACCCTCTCTTGGTTACCGTGTCCAACGGCTACATGACTGTTGCAATCACATATCCTAATTATATCCCCAATTTCAGTAGTGTTTTTCTACTAGCCCAATATCAGAAAACGCTTGGGTTCAGCGGCAAAGAGAAGTTTAATTGCGATAAACAAAACTACAAGGCAGTTGAGTTTCAGATATGGATCTTAATAACGAGAAGCCTTTTTGCTATTTTTTCCAGTCAATTTTGTATAATTTGGGGATTATGGTGATGAATTTATGGCTGCCAGGAAAAACTGGAATACCAACTGATAAAATTAGTTTCTTAGTGTCACGCTCTGTTCACAATCCCGAATTTTCATTAAGATACACTTCCCGATTGTACAGATGCGCCGATTACAAAAACAAAATCCCGTCATGGTGATATATTATGTGTTGTACCAGTGATAAGCCCGAAATCAGATAATCAGCTATGTTGCGTATTCATTATTTAGTGTTGTTTAGCAAACTTTATCAATAGTTTAGTTTCTTGCAGGGGTAGTTAATTCGTAAGATGCAGTGCTTCATTGTCCCGTGTGAGTGTGGGAATGGACCAAAACTCTTTCTCAAAGCAGGTGCTGCTGCTCAAAACCCAGGACGATTTTATTATCGTTGCCCATACAAATTACGGACATGTAGTTTTGTTTGGGCTGATGAGCTACTTTCAGTGAAATATTCTGCTTTACATCACATTATCTTGCGATATCATGGTACCGACTTCCGTGTCGAGACACAAGGTGCTAATAGGAGGTCGGTGGGTGTACAATCTAGTTTCGAATCAGAATATATGGGGCAGTCCTCGACTGTTGACCAAGTTGTGAGAGGTACGACAAGCATGCACACTCCGCCGTATACCGTTGGTCATCTGGGCTATGTTTGTTGTTGCTATGCAGTAACTATAACTTTGTTGTTTTTTTTTCCTACTAATTATATTCGCTATATATGTATTGAAGTAGGTACTAAAATTGTCGGATTGTAATCCTTTGTTATCAAATGTAGCCCTACATCGATTGCAGTTACGGTTTATCAATAGTTTGAGATGATGTTAATTGATTCATACATTCAGCATAATATAATGCATAAGACAAAGTTCAGTTTCAATATTGCTTCGATATATTGGAAAAACATAAGATGTTTGTGTTGGATATCACACGAACGTCATACCCAAATAAATACATCAATGCAGGAACATCCGAGTCCTTAAATAAAACATGCAAGACCAAACATAAATATTCGCGAAAAAAAAATGCATCAAGTTTGTTACTGGAATGCCAACAAGCATGGAATTTGAAGATCACTAAGCTACACCTAGAAATTGAGATGCCTCTTTGCACATGACGTCTTGCCGGTGTGGGAGGTTGATGGTTCATCATTGTTTGTGTCCGAGGATATGAATATGTATTCACGCGCCGGAACCAACTCCACACCTCTTCCTTTGGACGTGCTCATTCGATCTGCAGGCACGTATTCGGAGACGTACCCTTCTTTGCCCTTTCCTTTCTTTTTCTCTGCATCCCATTGTCGCTTTTCAAAATCTACTGCATGTTTAAAATATCAAAGCAACTCCTTCTCTTAAGTTATGGTTCATAGCAACAGAAAAGAGGTTTAGTAGAGTAGTTGTGCTCATCTACTTACTGCATTCAGCTAATATTTCATCGACCGATCGCAAACGAGAGCCATCTGGACGGATATGCAGGAACGCGCGAGCTGGCTTCGCAAGAAGTAAAGCTTTCAGTTTAGGATCCCTAGCTCTGTCAGAACCAAATATGGCTTCTAGTTCAGGCCACATGCGTTCCATACAAACCTTGTGGTACACCCCAGCAAGCTCATAACTCTTCAAAATTGTTTTGAAATGAATGTTATTGACAAAGTTGAACAGTTGTATATATATATATATATATAGCAGTATTTTCAGTGATGCAATAGGTTTGTGATTGAAAAATACTACCTCATACAGCTCTATCCATGTCAAGTTTGTGCACTTGACTACGTGGCTGGATCGTTGGTTACAGCTTCATGCTCGATAATGCCCTTCCAAGTGTTGTACCGCAAGTTGGCCAGCTTGAAACAATTATGGATGTCCGATATGTTGAAAACATGGTCCGTATACCATTGCATGTTGCCGAGTACATCTCTGACTATTGCATCGTCCCCAAATGTGAGGCTGCGCTTGGCTTTCACTGCTTCAAACTCGAGTTCTTGCAAGAAAAAATCATCAAGGAACTCCGTCCATTTGTCGTCGAAGAATGTCCCATTGTTGTTATGAAACTCCCCATCAGCAAGGTAGAATTCTGTGAGCCAAGAAAATGTATGTTTAGAGATAATGGAATAGTATTAAAGCTTGATTAAAGAAGGCGACTCTAAATAGATCATTGAATCTGGAGATCTAAATGAGCTACAGGTGTGGTTGGATTCATTAGTTGATTTGCATCTACTACATTAAAAACAGATGGCATATGTATATTGTTCTTTTTATTAAATAAGCTACAGGGGTGTGTATTAAATTGTTGCCTGCATACAACCCTTGTATCATCGATTTAGTATCATTTCCTGCTATAAGCAACCACAAGTCTTCTTTGTGTTTGAGTTATACTAGACAAAGACAGAGAATGAATATTTGGTAGTTGAGAATGTATTTACTGTTAGAGACCTTGATTGTTAATAAAGAATTGTTTTTATATTAGTTGAATATTAATAGTTATGAATATCTGGTAGTTGAGAATGTATTTACTGTTGGAGATCTTGATTGGTAATAAAGAATTGTTTTTATATTATTTGGTGGCTAATGCAAATATGTCTCCCAACCAAAGGAAAAGTTACACTCCTCATCTCATATTTTTGTATGAAATGCACTGATCAAGGGAGTTTCTCAAGACAAAAGGGTATAATAACAATACTTCATGCACTGCACAATATGAAATAAAGTGATTTTAGGATTTTAGATTTCATGCACGCCACAACATGAAATAAAGTGCTGATATGATTTGAGACTTCATGCACGCATTATATCAGCACTTTATTTCATGCACGCATTATAAAGTGCTGATATGATTTGAGACTTCATGCATGCATGAAGATGAAATGCACTAAAAGGTCCTTTATTTGATATTACCTGACATTAAAGTACGAATCTTATGTACAGTGCATCAATTCACTTCATTTCAGAGAATATATTCTGATTCTCTTCAAAGTTTGACGTATCAATTCGTAAGTTCATCAAACCATGGTTTTTGAGTTGTATATATATGGATATAAAACATATGTTTGAAAGCATACCTACAGAGTTCAAGATGAGTCCTCCTCGTCCCGGTATGAGTCTGGAGCAACGATCGAGATACATACTCAGTATGAGTTTGCCGTTTGATGAGTCGGAAACTCGATTGCTTCGTATTCTTATGCACACATATGCGACGGATAACAAGATTGTCAACGAAGGACAAATGAGAGAGGCGGCTTATTGTAATTTATATAACTAGTGTTAGTTGCTGAGTCAGTTGTATGCGTAAGTGTCAGTTAGAAAAGTCCATTTTGCCAGCTAGCTTGGTTACACGTGTCAAGAAGTTATTTGTCATTCCATGTATATATGTACTTGAATGTACAGCTCTCAGCTCAGTTCAATAATGAAGATTTTTACACATTTTCTCTGATCACATATCTAAGACGACTCAACACCTTGCATCTCAGATGAAACAACGTTTGGAGCATCCTAAGTTCAATGCTCAGCTAATCTGCTTCAAAATAGCCCAACTTCGACGTGATCTTGTCAATTTCATGAGGTTGCTTGAAAAACCCGGTGTCAGAATGCAATCGTGGTTGTTTCGGGTCATTGTTACCCGTGAGTATTTTGAGCATCTGAACGGAGTTGAGGTTGTAATAATATCCTTTCACTTTATTCTAATGCATATTCATACTGATTTAAAGAATGATATGTTTAATAATAAATTTTATATTTGTAGCAGTCCGTTGAAGATCGAGTGCTTCGTCTTAATGGCCTAGATGGTTATGATGAGGTACGATTCTTTTTCTTAAGAAAAAAGGCTGCAATGTTCTCGTTCGAGCTTGAAGATTATAACGCTTTGACCTTGGCCCAACGTGATTCTGACTCGGAGGATGAATCAGACCCTGAAGATGAGTGAATTGGTTGTATTTTATGTCAGTTGTTGTATTTGTTCATGATGTTTCAAGTTTATCATCTTCAAACCTTTTAATTTTAAAGTTCAGAGTTGGTCATCTTCAAACTTGCATAATATACCTATGTAGATTTAGTAGAAAAACAGATACCAACATCTATTATACAACACTTCAATAATTAAATTCAAGCATCAATTATACAAGAATAGCTAAGTAACAACAAATTAATACTTCATCAGAGGAGAATATAATTGTTTTTCAAAAAGGAAGCCCATATGCCTGACCATCATCTTAAATTACACCAATTGCTCAAATGTAGTTTCATCACAATAATTTGTCATACAAATAAACAGATCTCTATCCCATAACTTCTTAAAATCCGAATAGGATACCAATTGAAATTTACTTAGCATTCTACAAAAGATCCCTGCCCAAAGGAACTTACTATACTACAAAAGAGACTAGTAGTATCTAATGTAAACATCAACATCGTTTTCAAAGCAAAAGCTACCCAATTATAGAATCGATAGAGACAAAACACCATGAGGTATAAGTTTTCCTGTAATAACCAAATCCCCTCACAATGCAGAACTTGTGAGGGCAAGGTAAACCATATCACACCGTTCGGCTTCCGGCAATTCGAAGAACATATCTAATTGATCTTGATGCTTGAAAAGTGTGCTTGCTGCTTTAACTTTGTCTGCCCTAGTTAGTGTGAGTGGGAGGTCTCTGACAGCATCATACACCCTTCGACGGTTAGCCGCAGCTTGTACATCAACCCGATTATTCACATCCGTGCGAATTGCTGCAGCAACATCTTTTAGTGCGTCCGTAGCATCTCCAAGCATCTTCCCAAAGGCTTCCACAATTTCTGTTACTTCATCAACCCTCTCACGTTTGCCTCTGGACTGGGTTCGTTGTGTGGAATTCGTAGCAGGTGAAGCTGATTGTGCCTGGAAATTAGTGTTGGCTTCACCCTGATCCGGGCTTTGGTCGTCCGAATGCTCAGTTTCATCAGTAACATGAACAGCTTCGTGTTTGTCGGGTTGTCCATTGAAATCCACAGCACCACTGCCCGTTGCTCCATCGAGACAGTATATCTCTACCCACTGATCGTAATATGGGAATGGTTTCTCCCTAAGCAATGCCAAATCCAGATTGGACTAATAGTAAAACAAATGCATAACAGTATAAATAATTTCATTTGAGACAATGTTAAAGTAAATAAAAAATAACTGAATATAACACAAAACTTCAACAGATTTAATATTAAAGGTTATTTGTAATCTCTTTTATGTAAAATAAAAAAAGTGTCAGTAGTACCGCTATCATGTTTTCCCAGTTCTCTGGCGATGCTTGTATTGTCTTGAGAGTTGCATTCCAACCCATCCCGGTCTTTCCTAATGTCCTTTGTACCTCCTTAAAAGTCTTTTTCCAGGACCCATATTTAGATAGTATATGAGGATCTCCTCAAGTCAGTCCCCGGTAGGGCAATCTTCATGCGGGCCTTTAGTTGTTGGATGAATCCTGATCTGTAGCCATTCGGAGTTTTCCACCCATCTGCAATTATATCCTTGAATGCATTCATCAGTGCGTGTTCCTCCACTGAGGACCATGATCTCCTTGATCCACTCCTTCGAGATGTACTGCAATCGCCACGGTATTGACTGCTTATCAATCGTGCTTGTCCCTGCGACACTTGATAGACACACGTGCACAAAATGTAATCACAACATCATGAAACTTAGGGGGGTCAATAATGGACCCGACCCGAAAACCCAACCCGACCCACCTGAAAATATATCAGGTTAGGGTTGGGGCTTATCGGGTCGGGTCCAAATCGGGTCGGACCCGAAACTGACCCGGGGAAGAGAGAGACAGGTTGGGTGGGTTTCAGGTCAACCCTATTTGACCCGAAAATTCAATCGGGTGACCTTATAACCTGAAACCCACCCGATTAACCCGACCCACCCGACAGAAATGGATCATATATATAGTAAAAACCCTAGTTATTTTCATTTTCTGTCTTCCCGATTCACTTCAGGCTTCAGCGGCTATGCTTTCCTTTCTCTCCAAAGTCCAAAGTCACCGCGCCAAACTTTCCATCTCGCCGCCATAATTTTCCGGTGTCTTTACCGGTGAGGTACGCTTGCAAGCTATTCATGTCTTTTTCTCTCTTTTTTTTGATTTTTTTTTAATTTTAAGGTGAAATCTTTTGCAGATTTTTCATCTTCTCTTTGAAGCTGTCCTTCCAATTTGCCACTTCAATCGTGATGTTTGAAAGATTAGGTGTGAGAATTTGAAAGATTGTATCTGGGGTGAGTGAAATTGTATCAGATCTCTTTTTCTTTCAATTTTCTGTGAATTCTATTTAATTTTTTTTCTATCCATTTCTCAATAGGTCTATCTGTCGATAGAAAGATACAGATCTCGGTATGGATCTATCTCCATATCGAAATATGGATGAATTTAATTTATAGTGGAATTTTTGCTTTTTATTTTCTTTTGCAGAATCTTCATCTTCACCGAAGGTTATGGGATATGCATGAAATAAAAGATAAAAAATAAAAAGATAAGGTTAGCCTAAATAATCATTCTTGTATTCTTATTAAATTCTTATAGTACCGTGATTTTTGAAAGAGGGGTGAGAGAAATTATTTTTAGATTCTTTTCAGAGATTATTATATCTATTAGATTCTTTTTTTTTAATTTATTCTGATTTTATAGTGAATTTTTCTCCCCTTTTTTGCAGATTCTCTATCTAGTATCTTCAGGAGCCTGAAATAGAAGATAAAAGAAACGGTTAGCCTAAAAAATCATATATTTTTGTTTAGTTTTTGTAGTAGGTTGAAAGATTAGGGGTGAGATATTGTTGGGTTTGAAAGTTTGTGTCTGATAAATTGTTGGTTTTGAAAGATAGGGTGAGAAAAATTCTTGGTTTTGATTATTTTTAGCTCAAATAAAATCTGAAATTATTGAGAGATCTCTTATATCCTTCTTAATAGTTAATACCGTGATATTTGCCTTTGAGATTTGCTTTCTTGAAAATATATTTTAAATAAAACACTAAAACAGATTATTACAGATTACAACTTCTTATATTTCTTAAAACAGCTTGTTACAGATTATATTTGCATTTGTATTCCATCTTTAAAAACAGATTATAACATTTTCTTATATTTCAACTTTAAAAACTTAAAAAAAGAGAGTATTATAACTTAAAACTTCTTATATAAAACACTAATACAGATTCTTATAAGAACCGTTGTTGTAATGTTTGTTTTATTTAGATTCTTATATAAAACTGATTTCTGAAAAACTTCTTATATTCTCTTGTATTTCTTAACATTACAGATTATATTTATTTTTGTATTCCATCTTAAAAAACAAGATTATAACATATTATTATATTTACAACTTGAAAACAAACTGTTATAGATTATATTTGCATTTGAGAAACATATTATTATATTTACAACTTAAAAACAAACTATTACAGATTAAAACTTCTTATATTTCTTGAAAAACAGACTATATTTCTTAAAAAAGATTGTTACAAGTTCTTATATTTCTTAAAACTTCTTACATTTCTTAAAAAAATACATTGTTACATATTATATTTGCATTTGCATTTGAAAAACAGCTTGTTACAGATTATATTTGCATTTGTATTCCATCTTTAAAAACAGATTATAACAATTTCTTATATTTCAACTTTAAAAACTTAAAAAAAGAGAGTATTATAACTTAAAACTTCTTATATAAAACACTAATAC
>JBBMKE010061425.1:0-17993 GCA_037834125.1 Lippia alba | reverse complement strand
AAATAACATCTAAGCAACTCCAATACACAAGTAGGCCACATATAACATGCTTGAAGGCAAACAAATTCACATATAAAACCCCAAAATTGTCAAATAAACTTTCATGCTTCCAAGCTCCACAAACCACAATCAAGAATGCATACATTTAACAAAATGAATGCCAAATAACTCCACAAAGTTCATCAAATCCACAACACAAGTCCAAGAACAAATATGTGCAACAAATTCTCACAAAACCCATATATAAAATACCTTGAAAGCAAATGGAATGAAGAAGAGAGAATGGTGATGGATTTATTGGCTTGATTCTTGTGATGAAATGGAGGAATTTCTCTTGGCTTCTTGCTTCTTGGATGGATGATCAAAGATGGAGGGCAGGATTTGGTTTTGTTCTTGAATTTGGATGAAAATGATGAAGAAATGAAGGAGTGTGTGTGCTTGAGGTGTATATACCGTGTATAAGTGTGTGTAAAGAAGGGGGAAATTGCAAAATGGTCCTTACAAAATTTAAAATGATGCAAAGTGGTATGCAAGGTATGAAATGTTACAAATTGGTCATGAAATGGTTATGCACATAATTCTCAAAATTACCAAGAAATGACATATAATAGCAAGTTAAGAAATACACAAGAAATACGCACAAACTACACAACGAGGAAATTAAATACGCAAGAAAAGTACGAAAATAAATAAAATAAATCCTATCTCTCAAAACTCTCGCGCGTGGCTGCGTACCTGTACGGACGAGAAGTCGGGGCATCACAACCTCCTCCCCTTAAAAGAATCTTGTCCCCAAATTCACTATCTGCCCAAAAACAACTTTGGATGGAATTTCCTCATCTTCTCTTCCGTTTCCCAAGTAGCTTCTTCGGTTCTATCTCTTCTCCACAAGACCTTAACCAAAAGGATCCGCCGGTTTCTCAATTCTTAAAACTTATTATCCAATATCTTAAACGGCTTCTGCACAAAAGTCAAATCTGGTTCAACCTCGGCTTCTTCAAGAGGAAGAGTCTCTAAATCGTCGGGATAATACTTACTTAACTGAGACACGTGAAAAACGTTATGAATCTCGGTCAACCTCGGAGGTAAGTCCAATCTATAGGCCACTTCTCCAACCGGTTCCAAAATCTCAAAAGGCCCTAAGAACCTCGGACTTAACTTTCCTCCTTGCCCAATCCTTGCAATTCCTTTGTGAGGAGACGCTTTTAGAAATACACGATCGCCAACTTCAAACTCCAAATCTTTTTTTCGGCGATTCACATAACTTTTATGTCGATCTTGGGCTTATTTCAAGCATTGCTTAATAATCTGAACCTTCTTAACGGCAACCTGAGTCACTTCTGAAAGCTTAGGTCTTCTCACACGCCTTTTTACTCCTTCTTGTTTCATCCATCTCCACTCCTCAAGATCGAAAAATAAGGGTGATCGGCACTTTTGACCATATAGAATCTCATAAGGGGTGGCCTTAATCGAAGCTTGGTAGCTGTTGTTGTAGGAAAACTCAATCAGATGAAGATATTCATCCCACTTCAACTGAAAATCCAAAGCACAAGCCTGAAGCATGTCCTCCAAATACTGAATCAACCTCTCAGACTGTCCATCGGTCTGAGGATGGAAAGTTGTGCTGAAATTAAGCTTAGAACCAAACGCTCCTTGAAGTTCTTGCCATAACTTGGATATAAACCTTGGATCCCGGTCAGAGACTATACTAAGAGGTACCCCGTGAAGTCTAACAACCTCTATGCAATACTTATCTGTTAATTTCTTCACACTCTCTGACATCCGAACTGCAAGAAAATGAGCTGACTTGGAGAATTGATCAACTATGACTCAAATTCCATCTACTCCGCCTTTAGCCTTAGGAAAACCCGTCACAAAGTCCATGGTAACCTGCTGCCATTTCCATTCGGGGATCGATAAAGGTTGCAACAAACCTCCAGGCTTCTGATACTCAGCCTTCACTAATTGACACGTCTTGCAATATTTTACAAATTCGGCCACATCCTTCTTCAAACCTCTCCACCAATAATATCCCTTCAAATCCCGGTACATCTTTGTACCTCCCGGGTGGATTGAATATGCCGATCTGTGAGCTTCTTCGAGAATCACCCGTTTCAACTCTTCGGGTACACAAATTCTAGTCTTGAATCTTAGCAAACCCATGTCATCAAAACCAAACGGACACTCCGGATCATCCTGCGCCTTCAACACCAATTTCTGAATCTCAGGATCCGAAACTTGAGCATCATACAATTTCTGTTGTAAATCGGGTTGTATTTTTATGTTAGCCACACGAGCCTTAATCACCGTGGGCTCAATACTCTCTTCTGAATCCACTTCCAAAGCAGATACACTCGCTTTTCTACTTAAAGCGTCCGCAACCACGTTGGGTTACCCGGGTGGTAATGGATGGTACAATCATAATCCTCCAGAAACTCCATCCAATGCCTTTGCCTCCTATTCAAATCCTTTTCAGTGAATAGATACTTAAGGCTCTTGTGATCTGTATAGATCTCAAAAGTTAACCCGTAGAGATAATGGCACCACTTGCCCAAAGCGAACACCACTGCAGCTAACTCGAGGTCATGGGTAGGATAATTCTATTCATGATCCTTAAATTTCCTTGAAGCGTAAGCAATCATATGAGCATTCTGCATGAGAACACAACCCAAACGTTCCTTCGAAGCATCGGTAAAAACTGCAAATCCATCCGGACCCTCGGGTAGTGCTAACACCGGAGCTGAAGTTAATTTCTATTTCAAAAATCGAAAGCTTGCCTCACAATCTTCATCCCATTCAAACTTCACATCCTTCTTGGTCAGTTGGGTCAAAGGTGATGCAATCTTAGAGAAATCCTTTACAAACCTCAGGTAATAACATGCTAGACCCAAGAAACTCCTTACTTTCGAGGCATTTTTCGGCTTCTCCCAATGAACCACGGTTTCAATCTTAGAAGGATCTATTTCAACTCCATTACCGGATATAATATGAACCAAGAAACTCACCCGATCAATCCAAAATTCACACTTGTTGAATTTGGCGAAAAGTTGATGCTCTTTAAGTGTGTCCAATACAATCTTGAGATGTTGAGCATGTTCTTCGGGAGACTTAGAGTACACAAGGATGTCGTCGATGAAGATCACCACAAACTTATCGAGGTACGGCCAGAAGATCCTATGCATCATATCCATAAAGGCAGCGGGAGCGTTCGTTAGTCCAAAAGGCATTACCACAAACTCAAAATGCCCGTATCGTGTTAAAACCTGTCTTGGGAATGTCTTCGTCCCGAATCCTTAATTGATAGTACCCCTGTCGAAGATCCAACTTCGAATAGACCCTCGATCCTTGCAACAAGTCGAAAAGTTCCTCAATGTGTGGAAGTGGGTACTTGTTCTTAACCATCATCCTATTTAGCTCGCGATGATCGATACACATTCTTAAGGTTCCATATTTCTTCTTTATAAATAGAACCGGTGCACCCCACGGTGTGCAACTCGGTCAGATGTAACCACTCTTGAGAAGTTCATCGAGTTGGATTTTCAATTCCTTCAACTCGGCCGGATCTATTCGGTAAGGAGACTTCGAATATAGCTTTGCTCCCAGAATCAAATCTATCACAAATTCAACATCACTCTCTAGCGGTAGAGAATCCAATGTTTTGGGGAAAACACTCATAAAATCCTTAACCACTTGGGTTTCCTCAATCTTGGCTTGGTCATTGGGCTTGTTAAGTCGATAAGCCAAAAACCCCGTAGCTCATTTCCGGATCAAACCAAAAGCTTCCACCCCGGATTTAGGGTTTAGGGTGGTGTAACACCCCGGATTTCCATCCGTACAGGTATAGCTTATGTGACCATATTTGCATATTTTTTTATTTGTTTCGTATTATTCTAACCCCTTTTTGAATCTTGTAATTATTTGTTAAATTGGAATTTCATTATTTGTACTTAAATGTGCATGACCTATATGTTTGCTTGCCGAAACCGTTTGAGTTTAATTTGAAAATCCATAAAATTTGAGTATGTGTTACTATTATGTGTTATGAACATGTGTGTGTGCTCGGGATGTGTTTTGGACCTCGTTTGAACCCTCAAAACCAACCCGGAACTCAAACATGTCATATAACCCACATAAATGACCCTACCTAATTAAATGGTCCATATCTCTCTCAATACTTACCCAAATGGATCCAAACTTGAACCCATATTTTCCTCACTTAATGAACTATCAGCTATGACCCATTTCATTCCAAATTAAACACTCAAACCCTCCCCCAAGAGCTAAACAAAATTGGACCAAGAAGAAAATGAAGAGAACTTTACTATTCATCATCTCCTGCCTCAAGCCACCACCTTCATCTCTTGTTTTATTGTGCTTGTGAGTATGGATTTCTTCATGGAATGATTTCATATTAAGCTATTATATGCTTGCTATACTTGAGGTTTGCTATGGTTTTGATCATATGTGCATATGTGAGGGTTTGAACTCATAAGTGTTGATCATGTATTTCCTATGGTTTCCTTTGAGTTTTGCCTGTGAAAATTGATCCCTTGAGCTTCATTTATGATTGTATGGATTCATATTTCATGGTAGTTGAGGTATTCAAGACTTGCCATTAATGAACCTTGTATGAAAATTTGGTGAAATGCATGTATATGCCATCTCTCGCCTTATTCCTTGTTGGAGCTTGATTCTTTACATGTCTTGGAGTGTTTTCTTTCATGTTTTGGTGTTAATTCATGCCTTAAGGTGTTGGAGATGTGTTGGATTGATTGGGAATATGTTATGCCCTATTTTAGGCCTTGGAATCGCTCTTGAGAGCTTCCAACGACCGTTGGATTTTTCCCTTGGAAAATCAACGACCGTTGATTTGATGCAGTAGCACCCCTTGCTACTGCATAGAATCAACGGCTGTTGGGAATCATGAAGGAAAAGTCAACGGCCATTGGTTCTTCACAGTAGCTCCGCCCGTTTTTCGTGCTTTGTTTTCTCGTTTCTTTTCGCTTATATGATGTTTTCCCACCGCTATTATGATTCCTAAGTGCTTTAATCATGTTTATAAGTGTGTATTACTTTGATATGAGTTCATAAAGCTTGACTTGATATGATTTACGTCTCATGTACGTATGTTATGATTAATGCACGAATTGAGACCTCAAGTAACGTGAAATGCGCATGTTATGATCGAGAATGAATGGGATTAAATGAAATGATACATGATTGCATTTTCCATAACCTTACTTGACCTCATAAGCATCTCATGTCATATGCATGATATTACCGTACGTCATATTTGGTCCTCATGCGTTCACTTCACTTTCTTTACACAGATACCGGTCCTGTTGGAGGCGAGGGGGATTTCTGAGCTCCTTATCGTTCTCTTTTGTCGTGTGTAAGGTAGGGTTCTCTTCTATTAGGTAAATGACCCAATATATCCCTTTATGTGCAAAGTTTTAAGCCAAAACCTATATATATACGTATTGAGTCGTTTTTGTGTAAATATTTTCAAGTGTTAAGCCATTTTCTTGTCTTATCCTACCAAAATGTTTTGATAAGAGCATGAATGTACACGGGGCCCAGGGACTTAGTGTGTGAGGCTATCCGAGAAGGCAAGGGCCGACGATGGTTCTCTCACACTAGTTCCAACCTATTGCGGCGAAACGGACTTTGTCAGGAGTTTTAACAAAGAAATGCTAGCCGGGATTTTGGGGATTCATGCACCCCATTAGCCACAATGATTGGATGGTCGGGTCTTGCAAACCCGCCCGTCACCCAGAGAAGGAGGAACCGTGCAGGAAGGCCGGTATATGGATTGCCTAAACGAGTACTTATGAAACTGAATGAATGTGCATGAAAGAATTGTTTGCATGATAACTCATGAACGAATGAATATTAATGATTACACTTGAGAAGAAGGTTAGTTTTGTACACGCCCACTCGCTGGGCCATGAATTACCTAATTTTAATGGAAATGAGTGTTATAATCCCGTTGATGCTTTCTTTCTCACCCACTTGGGAAATTGTTCTAAAACCTCAATCGGGATTATAACATGCATGAATGTGTTTAAATTCCACGATATTATGTATTATGCCCTGCTTTTATACCCACCAATCCTTTTGGATTGAACCCGATTTTGTTTCAATTTTCGGCTTGCAGGTATGGTCTTGCTCGGCGGGGATACAAGTCTAGGAGTCTTGCATACGTGTCTAGCATGTTGATTTTATATACACACACTCATGCTATTATTTTGATTATGTACTTATTGAACGCACTTTACTTTTGTATCTTTTGAGGATGTGAAGGCCATGACTACGTGAATGTTATGAATTTTTTGAGCTTGTAGCTCGTTGTGGTTAATGTATATTAATGCTTCCACTTTTCTTTGCATTGAGTTGTTTTTAGATCCTGGTTATTAATTGGTTTAAGGGTTAGCCCGCCTAGCATAGCGAGTGTGTGTGTGTGTGTCCCCGTTCACCGTGATCGGATTCGTGTATGGATTATCCATTTCATATGTGGGTCGGGTCTCTGTGCGGGGGATGTGGCGCCTTGCATTCGGGTGTTACTAGTGGAGTCTTAGAACCCTCTCCAACGAAGACCTTCGAGTCTAAACAAGCCATCTTCTCAAAACAATCCACGATGGCCCAGTGACGAAAAAGCCAATCCATGCCCAAAATTGATCCATATCTCTCCATGGGCATCTCGATCAAGTCCGCTGGGAAAACACGACCCTTAATACTCACCGCACTTCCCTAAACACACGATCCGTCTCTAAGCTCCCCCCGAGAGGAGAACTAATAACAAAGCAAGAAGAAGTGCACGGAACAAGCAAAGGCAAGGAAGCAACCACACCACGAGAAAGAAAAGAGTGGATGGCGCCCAGATCAAATAATTAATGTATGCATATGCCATGTATATGGATAGTACCTTCAACAACGGCATTAGGGTCGATGTTGGCATCAACTTCTTCACCTCCTATTGTATAAGCTCGGGCTTGAATCATCGGTCTTTGGCCTCCTTGTTGAGCTCTCGGTGGCCTTTTCGGACAATATCAATCTTGTGGTCCGCGGCTCCACAACGCAAGCATAGACCCAAGCGGCGTCGGCAATTATCATAGTGGTGAGAAGGATGGCCACAATGCGAACATCTGGGTCGTCCTTGTTCTTGATAAGGACCCAGTGGTGCCGGTTGAGCCAGAGCCTTTCCATAGGGCTTCGGTTTCTTGTTGTTGTTGTTGCCCTTTGAAGGTTGATATTGTTGATAAGCGGACCTTTTTCCCGATCCCGAACCAACTTGATAAGCCTTAGTCCGGCTCTTCATCAACTTAGCCTCGGCCTTCAAGACTTTATCCGTAGCCTTTGCCGAAGTTCTCACATTAGAAACCCCAATAATATCCTTGATGTCGTCCCGAAGACCATCCACGAATTGCATGGCCTTGTGTTCGTCATCTCCGGTAATGTGTGGTGCATAGGGAGCTAACCGGTTGAATTCTAAGATGTACTCCGTCACGGTTCTTTCCCCTTGTTTGAGATCGAGAAACTCCCTAAGCTTCAGGTTCTTGAAGATGTTGGAATATAGTTGTTCTTGAACTCCATCTCAAAAACCTCCCATGTGAGATTATCTCCATTAGCTTGAAGTTATGTTTTTGTGGTGTTCCACCAATTTCTTGCCTCTCCTTGAAGTTAGAAGATAGAGAGGTCGACCATTTCTTGTAGGCTACAACGACAAACCCGGAAGATATCTTGAATCTCAGCATGCCAATTTTCGGCTTGAACATCGTTACCACTATGAAATTGGGGAGGGTGATATGACCGAAAATCCCATTGGGCTTAAGATAGACTGCCCTCTTGTGCCAGAGCGAGAGCCTGAGGTGGTGGTGGTGGAGGATTCTCTTGTAATCTCCTCTCAACATAGTTCACAACGGCATCCATAAAGTTCTCAGGATTATTACGCCGTTCCCTCCTTCGTGGAGTACTAGAACGATGGTGTCTTTGATGGCGTCTCTCCCGGTCTCACTTGCGATCGTGCTCACGATCTCTATATCGAGGCATCCTGAATAATAAACATTGAAAATGCATGATTGGTCAATTTATGCCCAATGTACATAATATGCAATAATTAAGCATAGAATTAGCAATTAAATGCAAGCGCACGTTGACAAGTTGTCCTAAGCCGTATGACTAGACAGACTCGACACTAGAACTCCAATTTTGTAACCCGAGGCTCTGATACCACCTTAAGATGCGGCACCCGAGCGTGGGGCCACCACATCCCCCGAACCAAGACCGAACTCATATACAATTATAGACCGTACACAAGTCCAATCTTAGCAAATGGAAGACACGACACAAGAAATAAAGACCCTGGCTAGGCGGGACTAACCCTATACCAACAATTCAGGAAGGTGCAGAAAACAAGAATAACATAAAACCGAAAACTAATTTACATAAATGTACATCAGAGTTAATACCGAAGCATGTATCCAAGTATCTGAAATACGAACATAGCCAAAAATAATAATAAGTGTGTGGTATAGGATGAGTGTAACCTAGCTAAACTCGAATATACAAAAGCTAAAATAATTTCCCGCCTAGCTACGCCACGAGAAACCTGAGGGACAAAAGAGGGAGGGGTCAGTCTCTACAAGACTGACTGAAAGGAATAAATAGAATATATAAAGCGGTAAAATCATGCAAGCCATAATCCCATTCAAGGTTTTCAGAAAAAGAAAGAAACCAGGCATTAATGAATGGAATTATAACTAATTAGATTAATTTCAGAAAACGCGCACAATGGCTCGACGAGTGAGCCCTCCCAAACTCCATTTTGTGTATAGGATCTTATTAAGTGAGCATGCGTGAATTAGGTTTCACTTATTAAGAACTCAATTCAGTGCTCAGTTACTCCTTCATGCCAGTTGGTGGTTCGGGTAGCTAGCCCCTACCACCCAGGACAGGATGGATAGTGGGTACATGAATCCCAAAGTCCGGAATCCATCGGTTCACCAAAACTCCTGGTGAGCATCCGGGTTGCTCCAAGTTTGGTTAGGTCTAATGCAAGAGATAGCCGTCATCCCTTGCTTTCTCGGTTCTCTCAATACATCAGCCCCTGGGCCCCAGGAAATATAGTGTATCTCACCAAAACAGGTCAGGAAGCAGGAAACAGGGATATTTTGGAAAACGTTTGAGTTTTGAAAATGAAATATATATACATGGACAAAACTTCACATAATTAGGTTGTAGGGATTTATTACTATACCCTAACAATTCTTACCTGAACCGGTACCAAAAGAAACACAAGAACGCCTCCGGACGCTAAACGTGTGGCTCAAAGACCTCCTGAGAATCCTCTGGACAAGAAAAGAGAAGACACGTGTGAGCCATGACTCAATATGTACCAAGTTTGACGCACGACAATGAATAAATTGCATATGACGTGCATATGGTATCACATTATGCTAAATAAGTGCTCAAATGCTCAAGAATTAAATCACATTAGCATGAAATAATTCAAAGTTAACAAATAAGAGCAAATTGGCAAAAACCCGCATACGAGCAAGAGAAACAAGCAAACGAACGCAAAGAATCACTCAAAAGGGTCCAAGGAAGGGTAGAAACTGAAAACACAAAAAAAGAGCACGTGAAACGAGAAAGACGAAAAAAGGAACTGACGGTTTGTAACGACCATTTCAGTTTGAACAGGAAATGGAAACGGCCGTTTCCATTGCCTCTGTTTGCCAGAAAACAGGCCGAAACGGCCATTTCCAGTTTGAACTGGAAAAAAAAACGGCTGTTTCGAACCTGTCTGCACAAAACAGACAGCTTCCAAATGGCCGTTTGGGAGTCGACCTGGGCGCAAGAAGGGATGAAAAAATAGGGAAAACACGGGAAAACACCATAACCACCAAAAACGCCCAAAACCAACACCCAAAAATAATCTAAAAACATCAAATAACATCTAAGCAACTCCAATACACAAGTAGGCCACATATAACATGCTTGAAGGCAAACAAATTCACATATAAACCCCCAAAATTGTCAAATAAACAGTCATGCTTCCAAGCTCCACAAACCACAATCAAGAATGCATACATTCAACCAAATGAATGCCAAAGTATTCCACAAAGTTCATCAAATCCACAACACAAGTCCAAGAACAAATATGTGCAACAAATTCTCACAAAACCCATATATGAAATACCTTGAAAGCAAATGGAATGAAGAAGAGAGAATGGGGATGGATTTCTTGGCTTGATTCTTGTGATGAAATGGAGAAAATTCTCTTGGCTTCTTGCTTCTTCGATGGATGATCAAAGATGGAGGGAAGGGTTTGGTTTTGTTCTTGAATTTGGATGAAAAGGATGAAGAAATGAAGGAGTGTGTGTGCTTGAGGTGTATATACCGTGTATAAGTATGTGTAAAGAAGGGAAAATTGCAAAATGGTCCTTACAAAATTTAAAATGATGCAAAGTGGTATGCAAGGTATGAAATGTTGCAAATTGGTCATGAAATGGTTATGCACATAATTCTCAAAATTACCAAGAAATGACATATAATAGTAAGTTAAGAAATACACAAGAAATACGCACAAACTACGCAACGAGGAAATTAAATACGCAAGAAAAGTAAGAAAAGAAATTAAATAAATCATATCTCTCAAAACTCTAGCGCATGGCGCGCGAACCTGTACGGACGAGAAGTCGGGGCGTCACAGGGACGGATCCAGGATTAAATGTTCTGGGGGCGAAAATTTAAAATATTAGAAATGAATGGGCGAAAAATTTAAATTAGAGGCGTCAAAAAGTTAGAATATCAAAAATTAAAAAGACACAAATATAAATATATCAAAAATATACATAAAAAATTTAAAAAAAAAACTAAAAAATTAGGGGGGTTCCGTCACTGATAAGTGATAACTAGGCTCGCACTTTCCCATGAAGCCATTTGAAATTAAATATTTCCTTTGTAGGTTAAAGAATATTTGACATTAAATATTTTTTTTTATATTATTAGAATAAATACAAAATTAATTTTCTTATTTCTTGTATTTTTTTTTACAATTTTGGTGTATAGCCAAAAAAAGAACGAAATATTTTTCCTGTTTAATTTTAATTGATATAATTTTTCTCAAAATTTGGGATATTAATTCAAATGGTTTCATGATGATGGGGTATAAACCTGTTACAACTCAAACTACCACCATTAATACTTTTTTATCATGGAGAAATCACCGAAGAGGCAAGACTCCGGTGGGAAAGGCTTATCGAAGAGGGAGAAGTGGGTTCTCCTAACTAGGCTAACACCGAAAGAGGGTACAACAACTCAGTGGTGGGATGCTTATATGAGGCGGACCTATGTAGCAATGGAAGATCTAGGTGATGCGTCCTATATCCTTGGAATTAAAATCTATCGAGATAGATCTAGAAGGTTAATTGAACTATCACTGTCTATGTACACTGACAAAGTGTTGAAGAGATTCGACATGGAAATCGTGAAGGAAAAACCCCTTCCTATGAGTGTAGGAGCATGTCTTTCAAAGAAGATGTGCCCTAAGACTAACCTTGAGAAGGTACAACAACTCAGTGGTGGGCTGCTTATATGAGGCGGAGCTATGTAGCAATGGAAGATCTAGGTGATGCGTCTTATATCCTTGGAATTAAAATCTATCGAGATAGATCTAGAAGGTTAATTGAACTATCACGGTCGATGTACACTGACAAAGTGTTGAAGAGATTCGACATGGAAACCGTGAAGGAAAAACCCCTTCCTATGAGTATAGGAGCATGTCTTTCAAAGAAGATGTGCCCTAAGACTAACCTTGAGAAAGAAAGAATGACTCATAGACCTTATGCATCAGCAATAGATAGCATAATGTATGCAATGTTATGTACACGACCGGATGTGGCTTATGCACTTAGTGTAATGAGCCGTTTCCAATCTGACCCTGGAGATGGTCACTGGGCTGCCGTGAAGAATATCCTTAAGTACTTAAAAAGGACTAAGAATCTATTCTTAATATACAGAGGCCAGAAAGATCATACTGTCGAAGGATACTGTGATGCAAGCTTTGCATCTGACTTAGATATTTTAAATCAATGTCAGGATACATTTTCTACCTAAACGGCGGAGCAGTAAGTTGGAAGAGTTCCAAGCAAACAACCACTGTAGATTCGACCATCGAGGCCGAATACTTAGCTGCAAATGATGCAGCTAAGGAAAGTGTTTTGATTAGAAACTTCATTCAAGAGTTGAATGTTGTTCCTAGCATGAAAGATCCCATTACAATGTTTTGTGACAACACGAGGGCATTTGCTCAAGCAAGAGAACCAATCTGACCAACGAACCAAGCACATTATGAGGAAGTATCACCTAATCCGTGATATAATCAAGAGAGGAGATGTGCAAATTCAGAGAGTCTCATCGGCAGAGAACGTGGCAGATCCACTAACTAAACCCCTTAGTCGTGAAGCTTTCAAAGGTCATCTTCAGAAGATAGGACTTAGAAAAGCTTTAGAATGGCTTTGAAGGGCAAGTGGGAGATTGTTAAGAATAGTGCCCTTAAAGCCGATAGTATAACCGCTTTGTACCTTTTCTTTTTGTAAATCACATAAAATCTTTGAATGAAATAATGAATAAAGGCAACACTTATTTATATGCTCTTGTTTGGGTGTGTGTTTATTTTAACTACACATGTATAAGAACTCCCCTAATCTAGATGACTTATAGCACTCTACCATTTAGCGAAATGGTTCATGAGACGAGCCCTATATCACATAAGTCATGATTAGTAAAACACTCCAAGCCAATGAGTCCTACAGACAGTGGGAGTATCAACTCCGCTCGTTTGAGGCTTGCTCATGTGATTGCGTCCTTAAGAAGGACCACCTTGTTTCATGGGGTGCAAAGTGTATAGTTGATATGTGCGTGATACATGGGGGTGCCTACTTATATAAAGATTCCTAAAATGGGAAAGGAAGTTTCTATTTCAGGAAATGAAAACTTCCAGATTAGGAAATATCTGACGAGTCATTGATATGATTAATTGATTCTTAGACTTGAGATTCCATTGATACTTTATGATTTAACTTGTGATGCCCCGCTTTTCAGCTAACCAGGTACAACGTTGTGAGTAAGTTTAAATTTGTAATTTCGTGAATTATGCGGTTCGCATGCTTACGTGTTAACGTGAGTTTAATTTTAATAATTGCGCTTTAGAATTTAATTAATTGTACTTGAGCTCAATTGCTCGATATTTGTCGAATTAGGATACCTAATTTTATTTAAGCTGCTTTAGCCTTCGTGGCTATTTGAGCTCGGGAATTCGAATTCGAATTCCAACCCCTTCATTGAATTCTTTTCGACGATTCGGATTTAATGAAATTAACCTTGTTATTGTAACATCCCGATCGTACGGACTTCTAGGTATGACGTCACGGGTGTACTAAGTGTGCTTTTAAATTCATTAATTACGTAATTATGTGATATTTGAATTATAGTATGAATATTTGGATTTATTTATTTAAGTGTTGAATGGATTTCTTGAGATTTTTTAATAAGTGCTTTGGAAATGCTCGTCGTTTATATTTGATTTACATTCGAAACTATGATATTTTGATATGTTGTACATGCATGAGTGGTGATTCCGATTATGTGCTCGTTTTTTATTTTCGATTTTGTTTGCTTTGGTTTTGGCTCGTTGTTTGGAGACGAAACCTAAAGGAACTAACAGACACTTAGTTTACCTAGAGTTCCGGGTGGCATATCTTGAGTTCGGGGATTCGGATTCCAATTCCGTCATTACCATTGAGCTGTTTCGACGATTTGGACTTAATGGAACAAGCTTCATATTTTTCTAAGCTCGTTTAATACCCCGAAACCTCATCGGAACTAAGCCTCGTGCCTAAAATACCTTTGCCCACTCTTTTGCCCATAACTTTTTCATTTGTTGACCAAGTTGGGTGAAATTTGACCCCACGTCACCCTCACTCAAACCCCTTTCTATTTTCAGATCTCCAACCCCTTTTCATTTCAAAACACCACCCCTTTTTGCTGCTTCAAACCATGACGAGAGGGAGAAGAGAAAGGAATAGTGCACCAAGCCAGATTTTGAGCTCAATACCTCATCAAGTCCTTCCATCTTCAAGAGGTAAGCTTGGTTTTTGATTCTCCATCTCCTTCCCCTTGTTTTAAGTGATTAAGTGTTAGATTTGTTGGTGGTGATCTTAGGTTTTGGCAAGAGTGTGGAATAGTAAGAATTTAGGGCATTTTTGTGTTTGAACATGATTCCTTGAGTTTCCTTTTGATTTGATTCATGATATGAGTTCTCAATGACTTCATTAATGTTTATTTGGAACCCTATTAAGTGTTGGTTGATGAATTGATGAGTTGCCATTAATGAGAATGTGGTTTCTTGAACTTGAAGTTGAGCTTTGATCCTTTGGATGCATTCCGATGTTTAAGGCTTGTATATGTTGATCTTTAGGTGGTGTATTGCATGAATTCTTGTTGTAGGTTGTTGTGTGTTGATCCTTAGCCTTAAAAATGGAAGAATGATGGCTTCTAAGGGCTGATTTTTGCACAGGGGAGGCTCAACACGGCCGTGTCAAGCCCGCACATAACTTCAAAAATTGCAATTTTATTCAGACATAGCCGTGTCCATTTTACACTATATGTGAACACGGATGTGTTAAGGCTTCGTGGATTCCAAAATATTTGCCAAAAATCACAACACCGCCGTGTCAATCCAAGAAGCTTTTTGGGCACGGCCGTGTCATGTTAGAGGCTTCGGCAGCGGTCATTTCTTTCATGTTTTGGGTGCTTTCGTTGGGACTTCTTGCTTCTTTTATGACTTGTATGCAATGTTAACTTGTTATATGGTGTGTTATGAGTATTGTATCAAGATTAGGGTATAATTTACTTACTCGTTTCTGATTTATGATCTCTTATGCATATGAATGCCCCTATTTGACCTAATTGCATTTACGTTTCATTCTTTTGCATCATTGATGAACATATGCATTTTTAGAGTGTATATTTGGTTCGTATTGAGTTTAAGTTCAACCCTTGTTTTTTTTATTCAGAGATTGGTCTCGAGGGTGACAAGACTATCCCGTAGGCCTCCGGTTATATCTTTTTTGTCTCCACTACGCACTTTCAAGGTGAGATTTGTTCTTTTAGTTATTTTGACCTAAAACCCTATATGATTTGATGCCCACATGCGAGATACGTATATAATATACTAGATAAATGCTTGATATGTACTTGGGGCTTGTCCCATTTGTCACGAGTATTGGAAAACATTTTTATATATATATGAACTATTTTACTTCGTTCATTAAAATTGGTGTTAAGTGTGTATGTGTCCGAGAGTTTAAGCTTTGAAAGAAAGGCTTTATTGGCTTTGTGATATGTTTTGGGCCCCGGAAGATGGTATGGTATCTTGAGACGGCCGAGGGGTCGCCGAGCTCTCCCATCAACATTCTCTATTTTGAGAGGTTTGCTTAACCCTCGGAGTTTTGGGGAAAAAGCTTTTTTCTTGAGCCGGTGGTAACCCCCCCAAAGGTTTCAGGGAAGTAATTAAACCTTGTCTCATGTGTTTGCCGATAGTTAGGGCCGTCAACCCTTCTATCACTCGGAGTTGGTCGGTTTGTGTGCTTGGTTTTCGTTTGCTTTGAATTCTAAGAAGTTGGAGTTTGGACTCGTACTCGTCGAGTCGTGGGTGTGTGTTTGTATCTATGGAATGAGGATGGATTTATAATTGCCTAAAATTTGGTGTTTTGGCCTTTGGCCCTTCTCTTAGTTTCAAATAATATATCTATTATCACGGGAAAACATTTTGGCATGTAAAAACCATTTTTGTGTCATGGATTGTTAAAATTTAATAAGTGCTTTGCTCTATACGTATTATGGGTGTGTGTGTTAGCCCCTCACTGGTCTTTAGGACTAACCCTTCTTTATGTTTTCTTTTTTCCCTTCTTTTGAGTTTTCAGGTACACTTGGAGTTGAGCTAGGCGACAAGTTTATCTTAGAGGTCTCACTTATGGTTTACCTCGATTCACATGCATACATAGTGGTTATTTTGTAATTTGAACTTATGTATATGTTGTTGGAGACTTGAATACATAGATATTAATTTTGTGTTGGAGACTTGAATACATAGATATTAATTTTGGCCTTGGATGGACATTTGTATATTTGTATATATTATGGTATGCTAGTTGGAGACTTAATATAAATATGTGATCTTGAGAATTTGTATGTGGGTTAAATTTATTGCTTCCGCACTTCATCATCTTGATTCGCACTCTGATTGAAGGTCTAGACCGCCTAGCTTAGGTGTGTGTTTTGTTTGTCACCCGTTCGCTATTGTTTGATACGTGTGCGGATTTTTTATTTCGTTACACGTGTTGGACTCTAGTGCGCGGGATGTGGTGCCTTACGTGCGGGGTGATACAATTATTTTCTATAGCCATTTGATAGCCCTACCGTTTTAAAATTCAATCCGTTTGGACCAAAATTTTTGACCCGACCCGTTTATCGACCCACACCGGCTTTTAATAGCCAAAATTTCCCCACCTCCCTCTTCATTTGAAACGCAGCAAAGGGAGAAGAAAAGAGAAGGAGGAAAACCTCCATTTTTTGCCCCCAAGCTCTTGAGCTCGGGCCCCGACAATCCGACCGTCTGATCAACGATCCAAGGTAAGATTTGTATCCTACTCATTATGTGCTTTAATTCCGTGGCTCTCTTGTAACTTGCTTCGGTGCCTAATTGCTATTTGGGGAAGACGATGAAGTGCCTAGGTTCGGGTTTTTTGGGTTTGGGCTCTTTTCGGGACCCAATACTTGTACTTATGTGACCTACGTGTTGAATGTGCTTTGTGGTTTAAATTTTGGGCGAATTGGAGTTGTGCGTAAGCGTGTGTGTTTGTGGGGTTGCTCCTGTTGCCATTATTGCGCTGCAACCTAGTGCAGGAGCTTCCCAAACGGGCGTTTGGGATTGTTGTGTAAATTTCTAAACAGCAGTTTGGATGGCGTCTGTTCTTACAGACGGGTTCTGAACGGCCATTTACCTTTTTTTTCTGTGGGGCAAAATGGACATGTGGGATTTATTTTCTGGGCACAACCGAGGACAAAAAGGGCGTTCGGAATTTTCTCCTGTGCCCGAAACGGCCATTTCGGAGACTCTGTGTCGTTTTTTAGTTTCGTTCGTTTGGTACATGTTTTGTATGTTTCTCATTTTCTTTCATATGCATTATACGCATGTTGATTATGAGTTTTGCATCTCGTATTCTTTTGTATGCTTTCCATATGCATGAATTGATTTATTTGTGATCGTGTGCACTTTGTTTGACCCTAATTGCATTTATTGTGCACATGAACGATACCTAATCATGCATATGACTTCATTAAGTATGAAATGCATGCCCTTGCATGAATTTGATTTGTTTGTGAACCTTGCGTGTGTATTTACATCCTTTACGTGTATAAGCATAAGTCGTGCATCTATGTGGTTCATTTGGAGTCTAAGTTTTGGTTTGTCTTCAGTTTGCTTAGGTGCACCCGGGGTTGTATTTCGCAGTCCGTGGTGATTCCGGGGTGAATCATTTGTCGGTTTGACTTCGTCGGTGTAAGGTGAGGTTAGGTTATAGTTAAACCCTATGATATGTACCCGTATGTCTTGTATGCGAATTATAACCTCTTTTGTATGTATGCTTTGATTTGATTTGGTTTAATGTGTTTGGTATCGCTCTACTACGCTTCAAACCCTATACCTCTTATGAGCCGGGAGATACTGTGCTGCCCTAGCGTGGGTACATCACATCCCCCGCACCAGGTCCGAAACCTAGCGAACGGAGACACGACACAGACCCTGCCTATATGGGACTAACCTCAAACCAACAATTCAATACATCACGAGAACTGTGACATCCCGACTTTTCGGCCGTACAAGGTATGACGTATGTGTTACCAACGTGCGCAATTTAATAATTTATAAA
>JBBMKE010060911.1:0-18007 GCA_037834125.1 Lippia alba | reverse complement strand
TTTAGAGAGAACACTCCATCTTTGTTTAAAGTCCAGATAGCTTTATCCTCAACGGAATTCTCACACGGTATTTTTATGATTTTTCTAGTCATATCACTACCTACAACTTCTTTCAATTTATTTATGTCCCACCCTCCATTACTCCAAAAATCATTTACCTTATCAGTGGAGTTCACCACAGTGTCTTCATTCAAAGGTTTCATCAATTCACCTGACCAATTATCATACCAGAAAGATATATTTCCATGTCCTATAGACCAATATATTGCTTTTTCTGCTTATTCTCTAACCCCACAGATTCTTCTCCAAATCAGCGAATGGTGACGTTTTGCTTCAGCAATAATAGGGTGAGTATCCCTACAATATTTCGACCTCATGAAGATAGCCCAAAGAGCATTGCTCTTTCTTAACCTCCACCAAAGTTTATGAGCAAACGCAGTGATAATATCCTCCATACTTCGAGTGCCCAAACCTCCTTCTTCATAAGGATAACACAACCTCTTCCAAGTCGCCCAATGAACTCTTTTACGCTCATTCGTTGTGCCCCAGAAAAATCTATTTAAAATGGTTTTCATGGAATGAACCACCGACTTGGGAGGATTAACTATTTGGAGGGTGTGCATGGGGATAGAGTAGAGCACGGATTTTATAAGTTGAAGCCTCCCTCCATCCGATAATCTAACGGATTCCCACCCTTGCAGTCGCGCTCTCATTTTGTTAAGGATTTCATCAAAGTAAATTATACGACACCTTCCTCTAAAAATCGGAGCTCCAAGATAGGTAATTGGGAGAGAATCGAGCTTAAATCCGAGGATTTCCTTGACCCGGGTGGCAGCTCTATTATCATTGTTACCGACTACACATGAGCTTTTAGAGCAATTGATTTTCTGACCCGAAACACGTTCATAGCAGTCAAGAATATTTCGAATCCCGAGTAATGAATGGCTCTTGCTATTGGTGAAGATGATGGTGTCATCTGCATAAGCAAGGTACGATATAAGAACACTAGAAGGGGCTCGGAATCTACATCTCGGGTTGCTCACGAAGAACCTGTCAAGTAAAATAGAAAGAAAATCAGCAGCAATAATAAAAAGAGATAGGGAGAGAGGATCCCCTTGCCTCAAACCTCTCGAGGATTTAAAGCAACCTGCAGAAGTTCCATTAATTAAAACCGAGAACCAACAATTACCAACGCAATTATTAACCCAGTTGATCCAAGTTTTCGGGAAACCTTTCCGTCTCAAGATATCATACATAAAATGCCACTCGATTCGATCATAGGCCTTAGCCATGTCAAGCTTCAATAACACATTCTTATCTATCCCTCTAGAGTCGAGCGAATGTATCATTTCCTATGTAAAGAGAATATTATCGCTGATCAGTCGGCCTTTCACAAAGCCACTTTGTTCTCGGGCTATTAGATTCGGGAGAACTAAAGATAACCTGTTGTTCATGATTTTAGTGAGGATCTTATTCTTGACATTGCACAAGCTAATAGGCCTGTAGTCTGACCAATGGATAGGATTTTCCTTCTTCGGTATTAATACAATGGAAGTCGCAGTGTAGGCTCTCAAAAGTTCAGCTCCCTCAAAGAAGTCTCTTACCGCCTTGCAGACGTCCTCTTTGATTATGGGCCAATAATGTTGGTGGAATGTGGGACCATATCCATCCGGACCAGCAGCACCGTGCAGGCTTATGCTAAAAGTTGCTTCTCGAATTTCCTCCTCAGTGGGACTTTTAGTTAAATTCTCTCCATCTTGTGTGGATAAAACTCGTTGTACAATGTTCAGGTGTCTGTCCATGTCAGTATCATGCCCCTCGCTAGTCAGTAGCTTTTCGAAGTATTCATTGGCAGAGACCCGAATATTTTCCTGATCTGAGATTTCATCACTACCCACTCTGATGTTTCTGATCGTCATTTTGAACCTCTTCTTCTTGACTAAGCTATGAAAATATCGGGAGTTCCGTTCTCCATCTTCGATCCATCGACAGGCTGACTTTTGTGGCCAATAATCTTCCTCCATCGCAGTAGCTCTATTCCTGAGTGCTACACAACGGTTAAGATTAATTCGATTAGTTTCTGAGGGGCACGTATCAAAAGCAATTTTCGCTGCCTCCACAATTTCTCTGCTTCAGAAACCTTGTCAAACACGTCCCAAATACTTCCCGATTCCATATCTTTAGTCGTTGTTTTAGGCTACTGAGTTTTATATGCAACCTCCATAATCCACGGACATGCAGTGGCTCATTCCAATTTTGTCGGACTTCTTCATCAATCTTCGGGTGACGTAACCACATATTCTGGAAACGAAATGAGGATGGATGATGTTGCTGAGCATCTTCACAAAGGATAAGCAAAAAGCAACGGTCAGATTCGCACCGAGGAAGGTGCTTGATATGCATGTTGGGGTAGATATCTGCCCATGGTTCATTAACCATTACCCGGTCTAGTCTCTATTTTATGTCACCTTTAACCCATGTGAATTCCGCACCTTCGAAACTTGGTTCCATCAGCTTACATTCTTGAATAAATCCATTAAACTCCGACATACCAAGCAAATCTGGGTCGTTTCCACCACTTCTTTCCTCTACTTTAGTGATGATATTAAAATCACCTCCAATTAACCAAGGCTCTATTGGATCATGATTTTCCTGTAACCATTCCCACATTTTCCTTCTGCCCGGTGTGGTAGACTTGGCATAAATGATAGTAACAATCAAAGGTTTGCTCCACATCAGGTTAGTGAGCTTGAGATGCAAGAATTGGCGGTTATCGTAGAGAATATCCACATTAGTATCCTGATTACAGAAAAATCAAATATGGTTAGATATGTTAGTAAAGACTTTAGGCAAATTAAACATGCGAGTAAAATAAACAATATCAAGAGGGATCATTGGCTCAAGAACGGCCATGAAATTTATATTGTTCCTAGTTGTATAGTTTTTAAGGATAAGCTGGTGTCCACCATTACGTAGCCCCTGTATGTTCCATATGAGGCCTCGTATAATCATGATCGACTCTCGTTAGCGCCCGATGCTCTAGTCATCCTTTTAGGGGCGTCCTTTTTTGGCTGAATTGGTTTCTTGATCTTCCTGTTGGCAACATTCTTGGGAACTTCAGTGTGACTAACGTGCTCCATGGAATTCGCACGTCTCAGCGTTGCCTGTGATTTCTGTGTCTCCCGATCATCATCATCGAATTCCTCTCGATCTTCATTATTTTGACAGCGGCCATCTTGCTCACTCTCCACTTCTGAATTATTGTTTGACTCGGGAACCGTGGTGTCCTCTTCCCTATTATCAATAGGGAGCACAACTTCGATAGCATTTATTCGAACTGTTGAGTCAGACAATCCCTCTGGAGGATCTGCGTTCTCTCCCAATTTGTTCATTTGTTCTTTTTCCACCCCAGGGCCTTTCTCTTGTCTTGATTCGTGGAGACCTTGTCCGACATCAGAGTCTTTTTGTGCATCTGAATTCGGTGTTTGATTAAGCACCTTGTTGAATGACTTTTCGACCCAAGTCTTGCATGATTGTCCCTTCTTGTTTCTATCCTCATTCCCTTTAGAAGCAGGGACCTCATCCATCTTTTTACTTTGTTTTTGGTTCACTGTGGCCTTATTCTTATTCAATTGTTCTCCCTTATCTCTTTTTTCTTGGATAGTTTCCCTCAGATCCTTGTTCGTCTCCTTTGCTCCAATATTTTTCGCCCCATGGCATTCATCCACCTTGTGTCCTAATCGGCTGCACCTTGTACAGTATCCAGGTAGTCGTTCATATATTATTTCTTGAATTTGAATCCCTCCTGCATATCCCAAGGTAATCTGATGCTTCAAAGGTTTAAGCAGATCCAATTCCACACAAACTCTCGCGAATTCCGGCCTATTGGAATCATGCGTCCCGTCGTCACAGCATAGCGGTTCCCCAATGACATGTGCGACGTCATAGATTGCATCCTCATCAAAAAATTGTGTCCTCATACCTGGAAAACGAATCCAAACAGGGACCACAGAAGACTCTATTTGAGGGTTAAAAGTAGGCGACCATTTAAAGATTCGCATGGGAAATCCATCAAATAAAATTATTTTCCACAACCACAACTTAGTGTAATCTTCATCACAATTTAACCTAATTAAGACATGTTTCATGTTTAAAAGCCCTAAATTAAATTCTCCTGAAAGTTTAAGTTCCATAAACAATTCATGTGGGCGTTCCATCGAGGGATAACCATGTGAAAACTTACTGACAAGAGCATGTTTAAAAGGTAGAGATAACCTGGAAATTTCAGCGTCTGTGAATTGTATATGAGTTAGGCCGTTCCGTTCTGTTACTGTTCCATATTTTCGCGTCGGATCGGACCTATTGAAAACATGAACCCTACTCCGTTGTGTTGCGGGCCGTGATGCCTGATTAGGGTTCGGTATCGTGGCTGAACGTTTGCCCGATGTCAACGCCGAAACATATGACTTAACTGTGCCCTGTATTTCTGGCGGAACTGGAATCAGTGGTGGCGCCGCCATTGGCGGCGGTTCTTGCATGGAAAAACCCTAGTAAGGTCGTTAGAGAAGAAGAGAGAGAAGAGAGAGTTTTTTCTAATCTTTAGTATATATTTTCCCCATATATATATTACCTTTCATCAGTATACATGTATATTATATTATTATTTTTCTCTGTTTGATAAAATAATATAAATTATATATAGTACATTTTGATTACATTATTATATTTCAAATTAACTATATAAAACGATTTATAATCCATCACACTACATATTTATATTCATCAAGGAAAAATTAAAATGATATATATAGTGAGAGACATAATTATTATTTTTCCTCTATCTAAAATACATACATTTAACGTTTTATAATTATTAAATAATGTATATTATAAATTAATAATTAAAAATCCGATTAAAATCCGATATTCGTCCGAATCCGCCTTATATCCGTGTAAAGAGGATATTATCTGAATCCTCTCAAAGAGGATATTATCCGAATCTGTCCGACTCATAAACGAATAAAGATATAGTAATCATACATTCGATCCGTTTAGTATCCGTTTACACACCTACCTACGTTATGTTACATTGCTTCGTGACATACACCACTTAATTAAATCCAACTACCCAAAAGTCTTGGTTTCTGAAATGGTATCCGCGTGCCGAAAGTATCCAGAGCTGTTCACCAATTTCAGCGCTCTAAACAAAATTGTTTGGAGCAAGCATACTGCAGACATCGGGATAAACTTTAACAAAGAGAAAAAGCAAAAATGTCCATTATATCGATTAATTAATAGTTATATCGATATTTCCAATGAAAAACAAACCATGACATTGTCGTTCCCGAGTCTGCCAAGTGTTAACTTTTTTTTCTATCTCTCAGAGTTTCCTTTCACCCAATTGAACGAAGTTTTTTCGATCTCTCAGAGTTTCCCCCCACCCAATTGAGCAAATGACTAATCTCCCGGGATAGCTGAAGGCGCTTATTGCGGGGACCCCTCCTAATGTAGTTTTTTACATCCACAAGGTTCGAACCCGAGACATTGCTTAAGTAAACTCAAGTCTATACACTTGAGTCAACTGTCTGTTGGTTGTTAAGTGCTGACTACTACCACGTGAAATTGTCTTTAGATCCATTGAATGTAGTATGAAATTGAACTATCAGTATCTACTATCTACTAATTGTACTTTCATCTATTTAAAATAAGTTTTTTATTTAATGTCGAGATATTAGAATATTGAGATTAAAAAATGGATCCATACGCACATTTTCTATTCTAATCTCAATGGTCAGTTAATATACTTGATATGTAAGAATGGATGAAACAAAAAATATAACAGAAAATTTAATGAAGCATTCTACCATTTCTAATATCATTTACTCATATCTTGAGTTCACAAGCCCGATGAAAATATAAGTTACCTCCGAACCATTGGAATGCAACTCAAAATTGAGTTATAACTAAATAATTTCCCAGAAACGAAATCTAATAATTATGCTTGAGTTCATTAGTTATAAAGAATTATTTTCATACGCGATGAACCATTAAAATGAAAAAGTAGGATCTAAAAACCAGAGCCAGTAAGGTTAATACGAATATTTCATTACCTAGTGTTTGTAATGGTTTTTGGATTAACTAAAAACCTTTACATAAGTAAGAAACATAAAGAATTTAGGTTAGTATGAATTGAAAATTAAAATTAATCAATCAAGCTACTTATTTATATGTCTTTGGACGCCAGTATAGCTCTTTTTTTCCCATCTGTCTGAATAGTTCAACATGAAATTTTTGTAGACATTGTTTTGAGATTTTACAAATGTGAAACTTCAATTTTAAAAAATATGAAATTAAAGGACAATGGCCCATCAAAAATCCCTGTTGGTCGCCGGAAAATACATATGGATGCCAGAACGACAATTTGGCAGCACATGTGGTGGAAATTTAAATTTTTTTCAAAAAAAACAACACACACACATATACATACACTTAACACGTGCGTGTGTCTTGATTTCTAACCCAATTTTCTAAAAAGATAAACAAAATTAACTTCTGTCTGAAACACGTACCTAGAACTTCTAAACATCATCCGCTAAAGTTTTCTCTAAATAACAGAACCACAATCACAAAGTTACAAATCTTACACATCCATTCTTAGAGAAGGCAAATTAATCCTAGACGTCTGTAATAAATAGAAGAAATTGTAGTAAAGATGAACAGACATGATAAGTACATCTGTTCCATACATTTATAACTAGTCTATGCCCCATGTTATGCACGATAATAATATATAATATGTAATTTATAATATTGACTAGAACTACATAAATACATTCATACAATCCAAGGAATTTATAATTTTTGCTAAATAAAAAAAAACTTAAACATATACAAATAACATCAATATAATATTTCTATTTCTAGAAATTGTTCTTATTCTATATAAAATTAGTGAAATAATTTGAGTAAACTAATTAAGAAAGGACCTAATTAACAAATTAAATATGTGAATTTGAATTTAAAACTTTACGGAATTTTTATCAAAAGTATGCCCTATTTAATTATGTTCAAATATAATTATAGTTTTTGGTATATAAAAGAAGAATATCATATATTATGAAATAAAATAAAATTAAATCATAAAATAAAACATAGAAGAATATCAATTTTCTCAACGAAATTCAAAAAAAGAAAAAGAAGTAAGAAGAAAGCTTTTAGCTTTTAGGTTAAACTAATATAGAGAACTCGGTAGATACACCTCAAACCAATTCCTATTTGTTTAAGTACATTATGAGAGATTATTAAATTTTTTACTTTTATCAAACATGCAATAACAAAGGTAAAAACATATAATTCTCAACAATTAATTATTTCAAATGTAGATAAACATACACAATAGCCTAGTGTATTTTATGTGAAGTTAAAATATAATAAAATCCTTAATAATTTACAAGTGGAATAGTGAAACAATTGAAATAAAATTGTAATGATTCTATAATATCAAATATAATAAGAAATATTGGGAAAAAAAATAAAGATCAAAACATAAAGATATTATAATAAAACAAAAAATTAAAATTAAAATCTTAGTTAAACAAAATAATATAAATTTTTTTATAACACATAAAATAAAACACAATTAAATAAAAATAAATATAATCAAAGGTAAAAGATGATTTAGAATTGAATAACCCTCTCCCCCCACCCCAAAAAAAAACCATTCAATTAAAAATAAATAATTATTTGATAATGAACAATCATAAAAAATATGGTGTACAATAAAAATAATAAAAACCACTAAGAAACGTATCACAAAAATTTAAAAAAAATGAGTTAGTTAAAAAAAAATTACTCACTGTTTTTTGGAACTGGTTTGATTTTATCATCGATTATGGACAAAATAAATATTTTTGATGGGTTTAAATTTAATTAACAAAGATTTAAATTAAAATTTAAAACTTTAGTGGTTTTATGGAAATTGTATCATATTTAATCATGTCCAAATATAATTAATGAATTTTCAAAATTATCCATGATTTAAGTCATTTTTCATAACAATATTGTCGTTTGACATAATTTATAAATACATATTCAGAAAAAAAAAAATTACCTTTGATATTAGCCAAAATTAATATCATTTACCAGTTAAAAATATTTAAAATTTTAGAAAGTCAATACTTAGCCAAAATTGATATAATTGGACAAAAAAACACTATTCCTATATATTATAGTATAGATAAATAATATTAAAAAAAACAAAAATGAGTTATCCAAATGAAAATAAAATTAAAAAATATCAAACAAAATGAAAATTTTTGCACAAAACAGAGGAATGAAAGAGGAAGAAAAGTACACCTATACAAAATTAGAAGTTCAAAACTTAACTTGGGCTAATAAAACAGAAAATTATAAAAATACATAAGAATCTTCAAAATTCAAAAACCAAACAATTACATGATGAACATGTATAAAAAATTATAGGAAAAAGATAAAACACAAGAATATAATTACAACACTATAGAGTATAGTCTATATACATGAAAGCATAACCAATCAGGCGACTAAATAAAATTTTCGATGGACTACTATCCTTTAATTTCATAATTTTCAAAATTGAAGCTTCACATTTGCAAAATTCCAAAATTATATCGATAGATTTTAAGTTAAATTGACTTGCCATCTTGCCTGATGGATTGAACATTTTTTTCTTTTTTTAAGTAAACATTACCAAAATATCAATTGACAAAATCATATTCAAATATTATGTTTTGAAACCCCAAGCTATTGAAATTTTATATAACAATACCAAATGATACACGGAATATATTATAATCATATTATGTTTAAAATAATTAAATGATACTATAAATCATATTATAAATGAAAATAAAATTAAAATATCTATCCGTTGGATACCCATCATAAGAAATAAAAATAAATATTAAATTAGAATAAAAAAATTGCATTTTTAGTCCGGCGTATATTGAAAGATTTTTTTCTTTGTTCTATAATTTTTTTGGTAGAGAATTTATTGCACAAAAAACCCTTTTTCCCCTATGCTCCCTCTCCTTCGCCAATCTTCAATACGATGCCTACCTCCAACTGATTTCAAAATTAAAGAGAGCTCGACTACTCAATACCCAACTGATTTCAAAATTACTATTATGCATGTAGTATGTCTTTTAACTATAAAGAAATGACTTGATTCCGCTAATAGTACTCGCTGTATTCACGTGCCACACCCACTTGTTACTTGTTACGGCCTGGTTAAATATAGGGTTCAGACAAAATTTTCTGCTCCAAATTTGATTCGCTCACGCGCATGCATAAGTTAACTGTGCTTATAAATTATAATTAACACATAAACCAACAAGATTGTGATTAACCATGCCTGCTTATAAATAATTAAATAAATTAACTGCTCATCATTTAATCCTTCTATATATACATCTCCAAACCCTATTCATTTCATTGCACCACCAATCCACCATCACCTCATAGAGAGAGAGAGATGGCAAACTTAAGACTTTGCTTCTTAACCGTAGCCATATGTGCAACCTACGTCACTGCAGTTTCAGGATTCAACAGTCCCATGGAAGAAGTTGACGAGGAATATATAATACAAGGCTGCACAACATTTACCAACAGCCAGAAAAGTTCATCAAATTCCGCGTCTACGTCCTAGACCTACCGAGCGGCCCGAACGCCACCGTTTTCAACGTGGCCCAAGCTTCGGTCACAAAGAACTCGGCCACCATGTTCGGCCTTGTTCGAGTCTTTGACAACAAGATGACAAACGGGACGGGGCCCGATGCAGTGGAAGTCGGGCGTGCACAATCCCTCATGGCATTCGCGGACATGAAAGAGTTCAGCTGCGTTATGAACTTCCATTTCCACCTCACCAAGGGTAAGTTCAACGGAAGCACCCTCAGCATCGTGGGGAGGAACCCTCTAATGACGAGCACCGGAAGGGAAATGCCAGTTGTCGGTGGAACCGGTGCTTTTCGCATGGTGAGAGGGTATTCGATTTCGAATACGCTTACCGGTGGATTCATCGAGTATATATTTTATGTTTATTATTATGATTACGAACAGAAAAAATCTGCCTGATTGAGCTGGGGAGAAATAAGGGTAATGTTTTAAAATTATGCCAAAATAAAAGGTCGTTCGGGGTTTGTTGCTAAGGGATTTGCAATGGACTCTTGAGCAGTACCAAATGAATGTGTTGTAATTTTGGTTTCTTCTTTAATACACGCTGTTTAATTTTCTTCTAATTTCTTTTGCATATTTTTCTCTTCTTAGGTTTTTCTTATATCTGGTTTATTTGGATCGAATTCTTTAATTCAATATTACGTCCATATATATTGAATTATGAATATTTAGAATTGGATATAATTTATCAAATTTTATTTAATTATCCGAATCTTAAGCATCAAATCAGATTTAATTCAAATTCGAATTAAGAGTAAATTATTAAAATTATTTCGTAAAATGAGTCACATACAGGTTTGGTTCAAACAAGTGTTAGTGTCTCACTTTTAGATTCATAAAGTTGCATTTTTCTTAATTTAGGTCTCATTGATCACTTTCCGTCCCAATTTAACGTTTAACCTTTAAAAAAGTTACTTTTTACCCCTTTTGGATTTTTATATTTTCAAAATTACCCCAAAATATTTAAATTGTATATTTTCACCTCAAACAAAATATAATATATATATATAATAGAATATAATATAATATAATATAATATAATATAATATAATATAATATAATATAATATAATATAATATAATATAATAGTTATTTACACCATACTCCTTGTATTAGGTGAAATGAGCAAAAAAACTATGTGTTACAAAAATTAACTCAATGAGCCCTTTGTTTTCAAAATATTTGCATGCCGAATACTGATAATTTATGGTATTGGTAGAACACTATTTTTTTCTATTTATTGGATGCGAAATAACTAATTTAACCTTTTATTTTATGATATAGACCATCTAACTCTCTATATATAATTTTTTATACTTGTTATACGGTTCTTCATGCAATTTTATTTTGTACAAGGTTTCGGTGCATATAAAAAAAGAATTTCGATGCATATAAAACAATATTGAACAATATAGAGAGATTTAAAATGATGTATGCCAGAATATAAAAGGGTAAATTAGTTATTTTGCATCCAATGAATAGAGAAAATTAGTGTTCTACCACACAAGAAATTTCCAGGGTTTGTTATACAAATATTTTGAAAACACAGGGTTCCATGTGTTAATTTTTGTAACACATGAATATTTTTGTCCATTTCACCTAACACAGGGGGTATGGTGTAAATAACTCATATATATATAATATGTTTTAACAATAACAGTAATTTTTCTAACGGTAATGTTTGATTTGGATGAAAAGTTGTCAATAGGACATAAATGAAGAAAAAAATCACTTTTTTTTGTTTTTTCAGAGAAGAGGACCCCCCTCATATGTTAAGCAACGAGAACGTAAAATACAAGTAGTGCGACATAATTCAAATGTCAGAGGTGCTATTACACGAAAAATGCCACAGAGGGATGAGGCTTAAAAGATTATAGTTGGCATTCCAAAAGTTCAGGTCCCTATAGCATACCATCGAAAACGGAGTAATAGTTGGCCCAACAGAGCGTCCAGACATCCGGACTTCGGGGGGGAAGTGGCGACCCCAAACCTCACAACCATTACACTCATAAGTGACGGAGCATCCTCAGGACTGGTGTGGACATTGGTATGATACATGTTGGTCCAGAGCATTCTCGGGTAAGACAAACGTCTCCTATTACCGTCAATTCTATTAAAGTGGTAAGCTGGCAGCTCATAAGGCGAGCTACTGTGCGTCGTCTTTGTAAAACCATTGTTGGGAACAACCAAGTTGACTGTATGTCTAGAATCCTGCATAACATCAAAAGCAAACCACCTTTCTTATGACCAAAATTTAAGACAAGCACTTATCTGTCCCTTGCGTCATTAACTAGCATAGAATTGAGACATTAACTATAATTTAAGTGATGGTGGATATAGTAATCAATATCACAGAAAGTCCACCAAATGAAATTATTCTTTTTACAAGAGGTAAAGAGATACATGTTATTGAGAATAACCATAGCTAAACTAAACACCATCATATTTTTTCTCCCTGAAATTTGGCAAACCCCACTTATCAACTCTCATGAAACCTTTTAGTTCTCTCATCAAAGGTGATTTAGGAAACAACCATTCCGTTTGCTCTGTAGATCCTTTATTTGCCAAAAAATCTGCCATTCCGTTACCTTCCCAATGAATATGAGTCATGGTGACTCTCATGTTTCTAACCTGCATATAAAAGCATTTGATCAGTGAATTTAGCTCAATTGATCCGGACTTACCCCTGCGAAGAATGGCTAAGACTGGTTGTGCATCCATTTCAATCCAGAGTCTCGAAACTCCCAATTTAGCTGCAGCCTTGACGCCTTCAACCAACGCCCTAAGTTCAGCCACTGTATTTGTGGCAATCCCTATACCTTCGCCGAAAGCGTAGATAATGACTCCTTCCGAGTTTCTGATAACTCCACCTATTCCAGCCAATCCTGGGTTACCCTTGGACGAACCATCAGTATTTAGCTTTAGGCACCCAGCTTCTGGTCGTTCCCACCTGATCATGATGATTTGAGTCTGTTTCAAACGTCTCAAGCGGATCCCAAAGTTAGAAGTCAGGCTAATATCCCCTCTCCAAAACCACCTCTTCATCTTGTTAGTTTGCCCCCACCTGAAAATGTAAGTGTTAACTTGACGAATAATGTTAAAAAAATTAAAATTACCTCCCTCATGTTTCGATTTGTTTCTTTCTCCCCATATATACCGGAGAATGATACTAGGGATGATGACTCTGATATGGGCTCTACTGATGAAGACCGACGAGGTGAACCAACGTTGTAGCATATCACTGATAGAAGACACCCCATCTATGTTAATATGAAATATTTCAGAAAAATTTTTCCATACAGCTTAAGCTTTGCTACTTGACACAAAAAGATGGTCCCTAGTCTCCAACTGAGCGCAACACTGGCATTTTGACGGGAAAATAATACCCTTTCGAATGATGCGTTTTTTCACTGGAATCCAGTCATGTGCGAGTCTCCATAGAAAAATCATCATAGTTGGTGTTAAGTTTGTTCCCCAAATTCTGCGAAAGAAGATAGAGGACTCTTTCCGTTGTCTGAGTAACTTCCAACAAGATTTGAAAGTGAAACATCTGTCTGAGCTCGCGGTCCAAATGGGGTTGTCTCTAGACGACGTATCAATTGGGATTTTCATGATTTGGGAAGTTGCTTCATGTCCGACCGTGGCTGTCAACTTCTCTTCATCCCACCTATCATTATTCCAAAAATTCGAGACTTTATCGGATGGATTTTTTCCTAGGCCATCAATAGGGATTAGAGAGTCAGTTGTCAATTTGTCGAGCCAAAATGAGACGTCTCCATGGCCTAAGGACCAATAGACGTTCGATTCTGTCTTATCTCTTATCCCACACATCCTCCGCCATGTTCTAGAATGAGTCAACTTTGCTCTTGCCAAGTTTGGGTGAATGCCATTGCAGTACTTGTTTCTCATATAAATCGACCACATCGTATTACTCGTTCTAAATCTCCACCACAGTTTGTGTGAGAAAGTTTCAAGTAGATTCTCAATGTCTCTAACTCCCAATCCCCCTTCAGCAGTTGGATAGCAATTAGCAAACATTTTTCCAAGTAATCCAGTGGATTTTCCTTTTTTCAGTTGAAGTTCCCCAGAAGAAACGATTAAAAAGTCTTTCAAGGGGGAGAACGACAGCCTTAGGGGGGTTTAAAATCTGAAAGGTGTGCATTGGTATGGAGTACAGAACTGTTTTGATGAGCTGGAATCTCCCTCCATGCGATAACCGAACCGCTTCCCAACCCTGCAAACGATTTCTGATTTTAGTCATGATATCATCAAAAAACATATTGCGAGGCTTACCTCGGTGAAGCGGGGCTCCGAAGTACATGATTAGCAAAGATTCTCTTCTAAAATCCAAGATGTTGCCAACGGAGCTAGCCGCTTCATCATAATTATTGCCGACAATGCATGTGCTCTTGGTCGCATTAATTTTCTGTCCGGAAATTGCTTCATATCGCTCAAGGACGTCCCTGACGAGACGCAAGGACTCAATCTTACTATTTGTAAAGACAATTGTGTCATCTGCGTAAGCTAAGTGCGAAATCGTCATGGGCATCGATGTCCTAAACCTGCAATACTCATTCTCGGCCATACATTTATCAAGCGCAATAGATAAATAATCAGCAGCAATAACAAAAAGAGAAGGAGAAAGAGGGTCACCTTGTCTCAGGCCTCTCATAGAGGGGAAGCAGCTTGTTGATGAGCCGTTAATTAAGATCGAGAACCAGCAATTTCCAATGCACTCTCTAACTCTATCAATCCACAAAGGTGGGAATCCTTTACGGTCAAGAATTGATAGCAAGAAATCCCAATCAACACGGTCGTATGCCTTTACCATGTCTAACTTAAACAAGACATTTTCTTTTTACCTTGTGAATTCAAAGATTGTTCCATTTCCTAAGCTAACAAGATATTGTCACTGATAAGTCTCCCTTTTACGAACCTGCTCTGGTTTGGCGAAATGACTGACGGGAGAACCTTCGCAAGCCTGTTATTCATGATCTTGGTAATTATCTTGTTTTTAACATTGCAAAGGCTTATAGGTCTATAATCTGACCAGTATAATGGATTTTCCTTCTTCGGAATTAAGACAACGGTTGTGGCCGTGTAGGATTGGTGCAACTTTACACCAGCAAAAAAATCTCGTACTGCATCCCAGACATCTCTTCCAATTATGTTCCAAAATCTCTGAAAGAAACGAGCTCCAAACCCATCTAGTCCGACAACCCTATTAGCGCTGATCCCGAAAACTGCTTCTCTAACCTCTTCAATGGTTGGTTCACGGCCAAGAAGGTCCGCCTCATTCTGATCAAGAACCTGAGGATGATTTGTAGGTGATGTTCCATGTTGGTTGGGTGATCTCTATCCCTAGTCAATAACTTTTGAAAATAATTATTTGCAGAATGTTGCAAGCTTCCCAACTTGGTTATGGTTTTTGTCCACATATGATCGATTTGATCTGGGATTTAAATCTTTTTTTCTTAACCCGGGAGTGGAAGTAACGCGTATTCCTTTCACCATCATCAATCCATCTGCATGCCACTTTCTGACACCAGTAGTCCTCTTCAATAGACAGGACTCTATTGCGAAATGCAATCTGTTTGTTTATCTTCATAAGATTATCTTTGGTAGGGTTGTTTTTGTACCTTCTCTCTGCCCTTTCTACTTCTTTATCAGCCTCGTCTACTCTGTGAAAAATATTGCCGAACACATTCTTATTCCATTCTTCGAGCACTATCTTGAGACGGCTAAGTTTGATGTGGAGGCGCCACAGCCCCTTTTGTCCACATATTCTTCCCAACTTTCTGATACAACCTTATCAATGTCAGGGTGTCTGAGCCACATGTCCTGGAGTCGGAAGGATGGAATCGGTTTCGCGACATTGTCTTCACAAGTGATCAGTAGCGGACAGTGGTCTGATCCTCCACATGCAAGATGTTTAACCTGCACTTTAGGAAAAAGTTCTGCCCATTGTTCGTTGACTAAAATTCTATCAAGTCGTTGCATCATATTCCCTTTAGCCTAAGTGAATTCAGCTCCTGTATATCTCGGTTCAACCAAGTTGCAATCTTGAATGAACTCATTGAACTCTGTGATCCCTCGCATGTCAGGTTGGTTTCCCCCTCTCCGCTCCTCAACCCTAGTGATAATATTGAAATCACCACCCAACATCCAAGGAGCCTGTTCATTTCTCGATCTCAACCAGTTCCAAAGCTCCTTCCTACCTTGAGTATTGGATTTAGCATAAACTACCGTGATGAAAAAAATCACTTCATGGAACTTAAAATGAGACATTGACAACTGTTGGAACCGAACTTGTAAGTAACTCAGGACGATTTTAATAATTAATCTTCGAATTAAAGTCCAAATATTCAACCCATTAACAACTACCGGTAATTAAGATAGAATCAAGCAGACATAACTTTGTGAAAATTCAAATTTCTTTCTATGCAAATTTTAGCTTACATGATACGTGCACTTCAGAGCAAGAAAACTAGAACACAGGCCGTTAACGTTGCCATTTGATGGGTCGTAAACTCTTTATTGGCCAAAGAATAATCAGTGGGCTGAATTAACTGTTCAACATTATAACACTATGTTCAACTAAATATCTCATGTTGAAGTTGTTGGATAAGAATCTACAGCTTGATGGAAAAAATTTCACACTTCACCAGTTTAGTGAGCGATCCCGCATTGGAGCTCATGAGTAGACATCTGCTGTTGATTGTAAAAAGTTATACCCTTTAGTAGCCTACAACCGTCAACCAATACCTTCGATTATACGAAATTGTTTCTTCCAATGTAAATCTTTTGTGATGGATGACCAGCAACTACAGTGAAGAAAATTAAAATTATATACATATATGTAATCGGTATAAGTCTTTGTGTTGAAAAAGATGAATCTCTTGCTGCAAAGAGTGTATTAGAAGTTTATACATTTTTTAACTCAGCAAAGAGAGACACGTCCAAGCTTTTATTGGCCATTATATTGATATTAGGCAAATTATAATTATGTTGATACACAGATAATTTTAAAATTTTATTTTGCATTGTTGTGTGTTATGTCCTACACTTGTATCAGATATAAAAGCAGATACCTCTAAATTAAAAAATAAAAAAAATTATTGGGTGTTATTGATGACGCATCATGTCTGCGTGCCTATATTCGTGTTTATGCACATTCATGTAAATTTAGTTCAGATTTGGTTCAGCCTAATTGATACGATGAGAAGACAAATGTTTTACACTTATCATATAATTGATGAAAAATTTTAAAAAAATAACAAATTAAATGACAAGTATAATACACTTACATATAATTGGTTGGATCCGTCTATTTAGGTTTGAGTTGGAATTTTTATATAAGAAAGGTATTACATATTAGCGTTGACCTTCACATAACTATTGAAATTATAATACGGTTGTTTCTTTCTTTTAATATGATCTTGAGTAAGTCACACCAAAAATATATATAATTATTGCAACCTCAACCCCATTCACGTTATGATTAGAAAATATTAATGTTTTGTTAATAAATTTATGTACGCTTCCGTTGAGAGTTGACACTTCTGTTTTAAATTTGTTCACATTATAACTACTACTGGTAAGTGATAATAAGAAGGAAGCTGAGTTTGAATGCGTCGTGCTTTGAGTTGTTGAAGGGTTTTTGTGTTTCAGATTAATTCAAGTTGAAATTAAATATATTGAATTTTTATATGAAGACTAATCCAAATTTTTGTGCAAACTGCTGGACATGGGAGATAAATTCTTGAGAGGAATTTAATTCTGATTGTGTGTGTCGCGTGTGTTTTCGTAGTTTGAAGAAGAACATAATGGCCATTGTGCAAAATAATAAATTAATAAAGAGAATTACATTTGATTACCATCAAGTTTGGCCTATTTACAACGTAGTCCTTATTTTCACTTGAGGACCCTAAACGTCTTTAGGGTTCCATCGGGGTCCCTAAATTTAAATTTAAGTAGAAATTATAAATATATCCCTCATTGTTTTATTATGTTACAAAATGATCCATATATTAAGATGAAATTACATACTGGGCCCTAAGAATCCTAACGGAGTCTAGGGACTTCAGTTTGAAATCATACCTCAGAGATTATATAGTAATAATTGAAATAATAGAGTCTACATTATAATTAAACCATTCGTGATGAAATCAAGACCTTCGCAATAAACCATCTTTTCTAATATCAAGCCAAATACCTCATTGCCTTAGGTCTACCACTTGAATCTGGAAAGTTTTATCCTGATAACCCATTTCTACCAATGTTCACCTTAAATGAC
>JBBMKE010060701.1:0-18009 GCA_037834125.1 Lippia alba | reverse complement strand
TACAATATAAATTATAATTATAATTGGTATACATTGTTAATTTATTAAAATATAATTATATAATTTAAGAATGTATTTTAAATAATACAAATATTAATTTAAGTATTTTATATATTGAAAAAATGAGTAAACATTAATATTTTTGCTTTAATATATAATAAGGGTATTTTAAGTAAAACACATTCATTTGTTAACCAAATGGAATGAGGGAACAGTGTGCAAAAAATAAAAAATGTAGGGTTTTTTAAACTAATTTTTTTACAGGGCTTTTTTTTGCTCTTCTCGTAAAACACTGGGTTGTGGGGGCATATATATAGCTCTAATTTTAAGTTACATAATTAAAAAAGATAAATAAAAGAATATTACCAAAATAATTAATCGAAGAAAGAACATTTAGGATCTTTTACCAAATACCCTTTAAAAGGGTGAAATTTCTTAAACCTTTAACATTGCCTTCAAGCTGTCTAGCTTTTGGGGTTCTTAATTAAGAAAATTAATAACTTAAACTAAATAATTAAGTAACTTAGTCCAAATTAATGGTACTTAAGACTACGGAGATTCATATTAAATTATATTGATCCATTTAATTTACGATTTTTTTGCAGGCACCCACGGCATGCATCCTCGACCTTTTTTTCTTAAAAAAGAAAGAGTCTCACTTAATTTTTTTAAAAAAAGAAAACCCACAATGTACACAAGTATTATAATCTATGATGCATGAAAACAGATATGGTGTCCGGCACGATACAACATAATTTGACAAAATGGTATTTCAAAAGTTTCCGTTATTAGAGACTATAATCAATAATAAACGTCTTTATTGAACAATCGAACAACCCACAAACTAATAACAAATTTGAAAGAATATTATTATGCTACATACATAGAGAATCAACATCAATCACTACAGAAATCAAATCAATAATCTTGCCATTTATGAGTGGTTGAAGAGATGTAAGCAGAGGCTTTGCTATCAATCCCTGGCTTGGCAACCGACCAAGTTCCTCTATCTTCGTCGCTCGGATAGATCTTGTATGCCTTCGGGTAATCGTCGTAGTCGTCGTAGCTCCGGCTCCTTGAGGACGACTGGTACATGCCTTTCAAGAAACTGAAGAAAGAGAAGGATTTCTTTTGCTTGTTGTTGCCCGCCATTTGAGTTCTTTCCAAAGAAAGCAGACAGAAGATTTGATGTGAGGGAGAATGAAGATGGGGTGTTTGTGTAATATTTAATATGTTGCTTTGTTTGGGTTTGTCTGAGAAATAGTGATGTTGTGGGGGTCCTGGGGGATATATACTGGGGTTTGGGAGGTGATCCAACGGTGGAGAATTTGTTTCTTTTCTTTATGTTTTTTAAAGGTTTTTGGGGATGTTCATGGAAGGTTGTCCCAGTGTTCTTTATGAAACTATTGACGTGAAACTGCCCTAGCCCCATGTTATGATGATACATTTAAATTCTTGTTCGGATCTGGTTTGTTTGGAAATCAGCTGCTGATGTATTATATTTATTATTTAATTTGTTATTTTTTTAAAATTTATATTAATTGCACAATATAAATAAAAAAATCTCTCACTGTCTATGTTTTAAAATCCGAACTGGATCGGCCGGTCGGATCGGTTCAACCGGTGACCGGCAGTCCGGTCCGGACTACACTTAAAACCGCCGATTGGTCTGACCAGTAAGGACCGATGAAAACCAATCAAAAACTGGGGAATTTGTTGAATTGGAACGGATAATGGGCCGTTTGACCCGGAATTCTGGAAAAAAAAATAAAAAATCGAAGAGCTTGAGCCATCCATCTAGATCCCTTTTTTCCTTTTTTTTATATATGGAATTTGGGGAAAGAAATGCGCATCATTTCTTAAAAAAATGAATGGAAAATAAGAGCAGATAAAGAAAGAAGAGAAGCATTTTGAAAAATTAACCAGATGGAGAAGAAAGAGGAGCAGCAACAGCTGAGATGAGAAACGATGAGAGACAGCGGCGCGGCGATCATGAAAAACCTAAGAATTAGATGGAATTACATTTTTATATGTTAGGTTTCAGCGTGTTGGGCTTGGGCCTTGATTGTTAGGTTATTATGCATTAATTAAATAAACCCTACATAACGGAATGAATATGAATACAAAAAGTCCAATATTATTTATTAGGGAGATTTTATTGTTTTATTTAAATGGCGTTAACTAATTTTGACTAAATAGATATTTAATCTAAATAGTTATTATTATTATATTATTATTATTATTATTTTACTTGTTATTTGAGAAATAATAAGTAATTAAAATATGTTTAAGATTGAAATGTATATATATTTATATTTCTATATACAAACAAGTTTTTTTTAATTTTTTATTAATATTAATAATGTTATATTTGAAAATATATAATTAAATATAATTATTATATAATTATGACGTCACACCGGTTCAACTGGTAGTCCAATCGGTCGAACCAGTAAAACCAATAACCAGTAAGCACTCCGATTCCACGTCCGGTCCGGGTTTTAAAACATAGCTAAGTGTATAAATGATTCGATTGAATTAGACGTGGAATGAAATTATCTGATAGTAAGAAATTAGATTTTTTTTTTTACAAGTGTCATAGAGAAACTTTGGATACATTACAAGTATTAATAGGATTCAGCTCTTAATCTCTGGCCCTAATTACATCTGCAAATAAAGAAAAGAAATCAATCATAATCCTTGTCATATATACAGGATCTGGTCAACACTCTCCCTCAAGTTGGATCATGGGGTTTGATCATGTTCAACTTGGCCAACGAACTATGAAAGTTCTGGCTACTCACTGCTTTGGTTAGAACATCTGCGAGTTGATCTTCTGACTTAACAAATGGGAGTTTGACTATGCCTGATTCGATTTTTTCTTTGATGAAGTGCCGGTCGATCTCCACATGTTTAGTCCGGTCATGTTGTACCGGATTATGAGAGATATTGATTGCGGCCTTATTATCGCAGTACAAATCCGTACTCTCTTCAGGAGGGAAGCCTATCTCTGTTAGGAGTTTTCTTATCCATAGGACTTCGGTAATGCCTCGAGCTATTCCCCGAAACTCTGCCTCGGCACTTGAAAGTGCTACCAATTTATGTTTCTTGCTCTGCCATGTTACCAAGTTACCTCCTACGAAGGTGAAATATCCAGAGGTAGATCGCCTGTCTGTGAAACTTCCTGCCCAATCAGTAGGGCTGTTCAAAAAAAACGGGAACCGAAAAACCGAACCGAAACCAACTGATACCGAACCGGCCAAATAGGTTTCGGTTCGATTTTCGGTTTGAAGTTTTTAAAAATTTCAATTTTTTTGTTTTTTGGTTCGGTGAGCTGGTTAAACCGGGATCGAACCGAAAACTGAAATAGTTTTTTTAAAATTTATTTATATGTTAATAAAACACGTTTTTAGAGAACTGAGATATACACGCTTCTTTACGATATATATTAAACTCGCCTGCAGAAATCCCCAAATCTGAAAAAAAATTAACCCCAGGCTTAAGTTAACTGCTTCCTCTCCTGTCTCCAATTTGCCAATCGCCACCCCAGAGCCAGTCGCGACTCCATCACTCCGGCGACGCCAAAGCCAATCAGCCTCCAACTTTTCAGATCCGCAAAGACCGATGTTTGATTGTTTTGAAGGGTCTCCAATTTCTCTTCAAATCTGAAGATTGTTTTGAAGGGTGTAATGATGGTTACTTGTTTTGTGTATTGAAGAATGCAATGAATTTATGGTTTGTACTGAACTTAGTTGAAGAGAAATCGTTTGAAGTGCAGGTTGCGTACTAACTGAAGCTTCACAAGTTTTTCTTTTAGTTTTTTTATTTGCATTCTTTTAAGTTTTCTTTTTTTTCCCTTTTTTTAAATTTTAAAAAATAATCCGGTTTTCGGTCGGAAACCGAATCCGAGTCGAAAATGTTCGGTTAAAACCGAACCGAACCTAGAACGGTTCGATTTCGGTTTAGGTTTTTCCAAAATCGAAAGTTCGGTTAACCCAAGAAACTTCAAACCTCTGAGGCATTCATCGGGCTTTGCCACTGTAAAACTGTCTCAATCTTAAATGGATCTACATCCAAACCCTTTCTCGAGACAATGTGGCCTAGAAATGTTACCCGGTCGATCCAAAATTCGCATTTACTAAATTTGACATACAATCGATGCTCCCTTAAAGTATCCAATACCAATCTCAAGTGCCTTGCATGATCCTCGGGAGTCTTAGAGAATACCAGAATGTCATCAATGAATATGACCACGAACTTATCGAGACACGACCCAAAAACACGGTGCATCATATCCATGAAAGTTGTTGGGCCATTAGTTAATCCAAAAGGCATCACTAGGAATTCAAAATGCCCATACCGAGTGTTAAATGCAGTCTTTGGAATGTCTTTTTCCCGAACTTTCAGCTGATAATATCCCTGTCTTAAATCCAATTTCGAGTATACCCCTGAACCTTATAACAAATCGAACAAATCCTCAATGTGGGGTAAGGAATATTTGTTTTTCACGGTCATCCGATTAAGTTCTCGGTAATCTATATACATTCTCAATGTCCCATCCTTCTTCTTGACAAAGAGAACCGGTGCACCCCACGGTGAAGAACTAGGACAAATAAATCAATTCTTAAGAAGCTCTTCTAACTGAATCTTTAACTCCTTTAATTCTACCGGCGCCATTCTGTATGGAGTCTTAGAATACGACTCAGAACCTGGATACAGATCAATCACGAACTCTATCTCCCGGTCCGGTGGCAAAGAAGATAAGCTTTCGGGAAATACATTCGAATACTCCTTAACCACGGCTACATCTTCAAACTGAGACTGATCCTTCGGCTTATTTAGTAGGTAGGCAACAAATCTGGTAGCTCCATGCCTCAACAACTCATGAGCTTCTGTATAGGACAAAAGAGGTACTGACTCCAACCCATTTCCAACAACCAACTCTTCACCCAACCGCACCTTCTTTGCATAACAGTCAACCACTGCTCGGTGCCTGTATAACCAGTCTATGCCCAGAATTACCCCATACTTCTTCATGGGCATAACGATGAAATTCGCCGTATACTCTTTACCATCAATCTTCACCCCACAACCCTTCACAATTTCATCCGTTTCAAGGCTGGCCCCGAGGGAAGAACTCACCCAAAAACACACATTAGCACGTAAAACAGGCAAGCAAATAGAAGCACATAAATCACGCGAAAGGAAAGAATGCGTTGCACCAGGATCAAATAATGCATGGATGTTCGTGTTATGATGCAGATGGTACCTTCCACCACAGCGTTGGGGTCTTGCATAAGCTCGAGCCTGCACAAGTGGCCTCTGGGATCCGGCTTGGTATCCCGGAGTCTTGTCGGGGCAATTAAACTCCATATGATCCCCTTTGCCGCATATCAAGCATAGTCCCAATCTCTTGCGGCATGTATTATAGGTGTGAGTTGGGCCTCCACAATGCATGCATGGAGACTTGTCCCTACGATCCAAGGGAACCTTCGGTGCTTGGGGTGCTCGAAGCGCCTGAGGTGCTAGACCGCCCATTCGGGGTTTCTTGAATAACCCCTTTTGTGGAGGAGCTGCGGCATTCATTGGCCTCTTCCCAGGATTAAATCCCGAGCTTGATCCGGATACTTGACTTGATCGGTGTGAATATCTTCTCGCATTGATGGCATCCTCAACCTTGAGGGCTTTCGAAGTGGCCTTCGCCCAAGTGCTTGTATTGACGGCCTTAAGAGATTCTTGGATGTCTGGCCTTAGTCCAGCGACGAACTGCATAGCCTTGTGAGAATCATCATTGGCTATGTTCGGGGCATAGAAGGATAGCCTCTCAAACTCCGATATATACTCAGAAACCGTCCTGTTTCCCTGCCTCAAGTCCATGAACTCCTTAAGTCTTCGTGTACGCGCTGAGGGAGGAATAAACTTCTTCCTGAACTCTCGAACGAAGACCTCCCAATTCACCTCTTCACCGGTAGCATCCAAAACAATCTTCGTGCTCTCCCACCAAGTATAAGCTTCGCCCTGGATGAGTGTGAGAGTGCAACGAGCCTTCTCCCGGGACTCACAAGGAATGAGTTCCCAAATCCTTCCGACCTCCTTAAGCCACATCTCGGCTTGCATATCATTCCCCTTGAAGAATCTCGGGGGGTGTTGGTTCTGGAACTCTCTTAAAATGGCGGTGATTGGGTTCTCTTGAGGTGGCGGTGGAGCCGGAGGTGCCTGTGGAGCCGGGGGTACATAATCTCAAAGCCTCTAATCTATAATATTGATGACTGAATTCACAAAAGCCTCAACTGGTGTGGTTGTACCGGAGGGAGGTGTAGGAGAACGATTACGGCGATGGCGCCATTCTGGGGATCTATCTCTATGTCTGTGGGGTGGCATCCTGTCAAAATATCACTGAAAAATGCGTGCTCTTTTAGTTCATGCATGGTAATGCAATTAATTCAATCAATTACAGCATAAAAGCACTTAAAAGATGCATATGCAACACATTGAAAGTAGTTCCTACGCCGAACGACCTAGACAGACCCACACGACACTAGAGCTCGGTTTTGCAACCCAGGGCTCTGATACCACTCAAGGGACTGTGGCGCCTGGCGCGGGACACCACATCCCCCCGCACCGAGACCCGACCCGCATATGAAACGGGCAATCCATACACGAGCCAAGACCCGACGAACGGGGACTCTACAAACACACTAAGCTAGGCGGGCTAACCCTTGAACCACTCAACCAAGAATCAGAGCAGGATTAAGACGTGAATGCGGAAGCAAAACCAAACATATAATATACATCATATACAACTGAGCCACGGGCTCAACAAAATGTCAAACAATCCATGGCCTTCACAGCCTCAAATGCATAACCAAAATGTGCCACAGGCGTTCTATCATAAATACAGAAATAATAAATATTAGTGTAAAGTGTACAGACAAGCTAGAGACAAATGCAAGACGACAACGACTAGAATTCCCGCCTAGCTCGCCCTGAACCTGCACAAAACTTGAAAGCCAATCGGGTTCAGTCTAAAAGAGACTGGTGGGTATAAAAACGGGGCGTACAATATATATAAAGCATGAAGTAAACATTCACATGCACGTTATAATCCCAAGTGAGGGTTTTCAAACAACTTCCCAAGAGGGCAAAAGAAAGGAATCAACACAAGGGATTATAACTTTCATTTCCTTTAGGTCGTTATAAGCCCGGCGAGGGGGCGTGCATAAGTCTCCTTTTGCCACCTCGTGTAGTTCATTAACATTCTTTAATTCTTTCTTTCATGCATTCTTTCTTTCTTTTGTGCACACACAAGCATTTACCCTTCTTCCTCCAGTTTGGTGGTGGGTTTGCAAGGCCCAACCACCCATGCATTGACCAAAAGGGGTACATGAATCCCTAGATGGCACTCGGCTGTCATTCCCCGCTATCTCCAACTAGGTTTGGTTCCGCCGTTCATTGGTGGGACTAGTATGAGGGGTCACCGTCAGCCCTTGCTTCCTCGGATCGCCACTCACACTAAGACCCTAGGCCCCATTCTGTGCGCTCATTCTTTCTCGCCAAAACTTGGGTAGGATTATAAAATAAGGGCTTTACGTTTGAAATCATTTACTCGAAGAAAATGACTCTAAATATGTAATAATACAATTTTGGTTCAAAACATTTCACGTTGGGGGCATATTAGGTCGTTCAACTAGTAGCAGAGAAACCCACCTTTAAAGCCAAAAGAAAGGAGGAGTACGGCTCAAGGAGCGGCCTCGTCTCCGAAAGAACCCGGATCTGTGCAAGAAAAACAGTGTAAGACTCAACATGCCCAAATAAGACGCTCGGCAATGCTAGAATATGATATGCGATGCTTATGAGATCAAATTAATGCCAATGAGATGCATTCAAGCACACATCAACCATTCTTCGTTCTTTCGTTCAGATGCATTCATTCCGATTCCAACCTTTCATGTATAACAAGCACAATGCATATATCAACTTGAAAACAAGTCACGAGAATCATAAGGATGAGAGACAACAAGCATTCAAAGTCCACATTCCAAGCACAAGATCATTCATACGCACGAGCAACAAAGGTACACAAACACATAACTCATGCATACCACGACCAATTAATCCCAATTTTGGACACGGGGCACATATCTCATGTATAAGACACAATGTAAATCAAGATCATGCATTAAGAACTCAAGGCAATGCAATACACCCTTAAAATCAATCATACATTGCAAAGGAATCAAGATCGGGGAGGGAAATAAGCGAAACAAACGATGAAACGAAGAAAACGCAAGAACAAGGGAAACAGGGGAGGTAACGGCCGTTACCCCCCTCCTAGTACAAAAAGGGTAACGGCCGTTACCTGGTACAGGGGATGCCCTGCCTGAGTAACAGTCGTTACTCCCTCAAAGGGCAAAACTAGGTAACGCCCGTTACCTAGTCCAGGGCTGGGAATTTTCGAATTTCCAGCCCCGTTTCACCCTTACAACACACCAAAACCACACCAAAGCCACAACACAACACCAAGGCAAGATCCAAAACGAAAAAGGCAAGAAACCCAAAGCTCAATCATGCGAGAACACGGACCGAAACTCGAAATAAAGCAAGGTGGGTGCAAGTATGATCAAATTCCCATATTTCTCCAATCATGCTCATTAATGGCAACTTCAAAAACCTCAACTACCACCAATTTCAGTTCCATAAATGTGTTAAGGGTGTGCAAGTGACCACAAATCATGCATCAAACCAATAAATACAACAAGGAAATCAAGTGATCAAGAAAGTGCATCAAAACCCATATATTTTCACTCATGCTCAAGTTACCAACAAACCTTCATCATATTGATCAATCAAGCACTTAAATGAACGAGGGAGAGATGCCGTGCAAGAAATTGAGCTCACCTTGAAGAGAGAAGAAGAAATGATGCTTGAGCTAGAGGTTGAAGATGATTGAATAGTAACTTCTCTTGGGGTCTTGGAAAGGCACGTTTTTGCTGCTGCTTTTGCTGAGTTTTGGGAGTTTAATTTGAAATGGAATTTATCAAATTTGATGGGGTTTTGTTTAAGGGTCAAGTGGGGCCAAGATTTACTTAATTTGGGTCAAAAATGGCTTAGTTATGACCTTTTAATTGGGTAAGGTCATTTTGGCCGAGTTTTAGGGGTTAGGGTGTGTTCCGGGCTAATTTCGAGGGCTTTAGCTATTTTAGAAAAATATAAGGCTAGGCCCATTGAATCCAAATCGTCGATTCGAGTTCAATGGAGGTGACGAAACTCGAATTCGAATTTCCGAGCTCAAGATATGCATGTCGGAACGAAAGGTACGTTAAGTGCTCGTTAACCCCATTTTCATCACTAACTAAAATGGAATGAGTATGTATGCCAAGTTAATTCCAAAATGCAACACGAACACATGCGAACGCTCATAACACGCATAACAATCACATTCTCAAAAGTCATCAAATTCCAAGTTCAAATCCCGAAGGATCGACACGCGATCAAATCGTTCATTCGCACGTTATACATTCGTTCAAAGAATTCATTCAATTCACATATTTCACTTAATCACATAAGTCACATTAACCCATAGTTTCGAGTAATAAGAAATAAATCACGTAATTACGTAATTAAACAAATTTAAATTGCGCAAATAAAGTTACACACGACATACTTGCATGTTGTTTCAATGTATGTAGTTTAATAATATTCTTTCAAATTTGTTATTAGTTTGTGAGCTTGTTCGATTGTTCAATAAAGACAATTGTTATAGATTATTCATTATAGTCTCTAATGTCCGAACCCTTCTGAAAATATCATTTTGTCGTTTCATGTCGCATCGTGTATGATATCGTGTCTGTATCCATACATCATATATTATTCTAAAGAAATCAAATCAATAATCTTGCCATTTATGAGTGGTTGAAGAGATGTAAGCAGAGGCTTTGCTATCAATCCCGGGCTCAGCGACGGACCAAGTACCTCTATCTTCGTCGCTCGGATAAATCTTGTATGCCTTCAAGTAATCCTCGTAGTCCTCGTAGCTCCGGCTCCTGAAGGACGACTGGTACATGCCTTTGAAGAAACTGAAAAAGGAGAATGATTTCTTGTGCTTGTTGTTGCCCGCCATTTGAATTCTTTCCTTAGTTTTTTTCCAAAGGAAAAAAGAAGGCAGACATAAGATTTGATGTGAGGGAGAATGAAGATGGGGTGTTTGTGTAATATTTAATATGTTTCTTTGTTATGGTTTGTCTGAGAAATGGTGTGAGGTTGTGGGGAATTTATACTGGGGTTGGGAAGTGATCCAACGGTGGAGAAATCTGTTTCTTTTCTTTATGTTTAAGGTTTTTGGGAATTTTCATGGAAGGTTGTTCTAGTGTTCTTTACGAAACTATTGACGTGAAACTGCCCTAGCCCCATGTTATGATGATATATTTACATTTGTGATCCATTTGAAAATATTATTTTATCGTGTTGTGTAGATCATATAGGATATTTGTGTTGAATGTTGTGTCCGATATTGCTCACGTGGAAAAATTTAAGAAAAAATCTATGTCGTCGTATCTGTATCGTGTCCGTGTCGCCATATCTGTATCCGTGCATTATAGATTTAAATTCCTGTTCGAATCTGATATGGTCAATTCCGATTAGATGAGTAGATGTATTATATTTGTTATTTAATTTGTTATTCTTTGTAAATTTTATATTAATTGCACAATATAGGTTAAAAAAAAAACTCTCTTCCTGGTTGTGTGCATGGTTCGGTCCAACGAAATCTGAGATAAAATTATCCGATAGTAAGGAAGTATATTTTTTACAAACTTATCAAACAATATATTTTTAGTTCAATAATGATCGGTTTATTTCATAATTGGGATCGGTCTTGTATTAGCATATAACTGGAGTTCTGTACGGTTCCATCCCCATTTACTTATATCATCTATAACTTTAAAACTAAAAAGTAAATAAAAAAGGGTATGCATTTACATTTTCGTCCTATATTGTAATTTATGACGATACTGGTACACTTTTAAATATATTATTTTGTCATATGATGTTGTGTTGTGTCCAATACTTGTACTCAATACCATATTGAATACTTCTTACGTGACAAATTTAAAAAAAAAATTATATCGTCGTATTTATATCGTATCGTATCCATATCCATACATCATAAATTATAATTATCGAAAAGGCACTTAGATTTTTCTACATGCTCGAGTACGAAAAATAAAAACATTAAACCTCTTCGGTAAGCTGTAAGAATTAAATTTTAATAATTAAGTTGGGAGGACCACCTACATGTTGAGTCTTGCGGTGCTTGACACTCAGAAAACCTAGTAGGAAATCGAAAAGAAATAAAAAATATATATATGTTCTTAAAGTTAGCCAAAACAAAAGCCACTAATTAATTAAATTAAAAGGGTAGGCATCCTTATATATATATTCTTTTACATTAAGGCTACGTAGTAGTATACTTAATTTACTTCTTCTTTATCTTATTTTAATTGTTTGGTGGATTATGTATGAGGTGAGGATTTTGTTAACAATTCTACGATTTTTGTTTTAAAAACAAATAAAAAAAGAGTACGTAATACACTTTAGATTGCATTTATAACGTTATAAATTTAAATTACATAATTAAAAAAGACAAATAAAAGAATATTACCAAAAAAATTAATCGAAGAAAGAACTTCAGGATCTTTTACCAAATACCCTTTAAAAGGGTGAAATTTCTTAAACCTCTAACATTGCCTTCAAGCTGTCTAGCTTTTGGGGTTCTTAATTAAGAAAATTATTAACTTAAACTAAATAATTAAGTAACTTAGTCCAAATTAATGGTACTTAAGACTACGGAAATTCATATTAAATTATATTGATCCATTTAATTTACGATAAGAAATTTTTTTTGCAGGCACCCACGCCAGGCATCCTCGACTTTTTTTTACCCCTTAAAAAAGAAAGAGTCTCACTTAATGTTTTTTTTTTAACAAAATAAAATCCACAATGTATACAAGTATTATAATTTATGATGCATGAATACAGATGTGGTGTCCAGCACGACACAACATGGTATGACAAAATGATATTTCAAAAGTGTCCGTCATTAGAGACTATAATCAATAACAATCGTCTTTATTGAACAATCGAACAACTCACAAACTAATAACAAATTTGAAAGAATATTATTATGCTACATACATAGAGAAATCAACATCGATCACTACAGAAATCAAATCAATAATCTTGCGATTTATGAGTGGTTGAAGAGATGTAAGCAGAGGCTTTGCTATCAATCCCGGGCTCGGCAACATACCAAGTACCTCTATCTTCCTCGCTCGGATAAATTTTGTAAGCTTTCACGTAATCGTCGTAGTCGTCGTAGCTCCGGCTCCTCGAGGACGACTGGTACATGCTTTTGAAGAAACTGAAAAAGGAGAATGATTTCTTGTGCTTGTTGTTGCCCGCCATTTGAGTTTTCTTGACAAAGATTTGATGAGATGAAGAAGATGGGGTGTATGTGTAATATGTTGTTTTGTTTTGGTTTGTCTGAAAGTTGGTGTGAGGTTATGGGGAATTTATACTGGGGTTGGGAAGTGATCCAACGGTGGAGAACTTGTTTCTTTTCTTTTCTTTCTTTTCCTTTCTCTCTTTTTTTTAAGGGTTTTGGGAATGTTCTTGGAAGACTGGTATTCATGAAACTATTGACGTGAAACTACCCTAGGGCTAGCCCCATGTTATATGATGGTTATAGTACGAAATAATTCTAGTTCGAACCCAATTTGATTTGATTTAAAATTCGGTTTGTTATATTAGTGTATTAATCTTATTTTTAGCTAATTACTAAAGTTTATATTATATACCTAAAATGCGCTTCCTCGCTATATACACTGATTTGATCTAACTAATAAACTTGAGAAGAATTTATACAATAGTAAGGAGCTAAATTTCTTTTACAGACTATTTAAACATAATATTTTAAATTCAATCATGATCTATTTATTGGAAAAAATGTTCATTTCATCCGGCCGGATAGTCCCACTTGAAATCTTAGGACACCATTTTGGGAATTTGAAAATTTGGACCTGCAATTTTTTATACCATGAAATCTAAGGACAAATCGCCATCGAAAATCCTTGCTGGCCGAGATGCGGCGCCACGTTGCAACTGGCTGTACACGTGGCCAGACACGTAAGATGACACGTAAGATTTATTTTTTGTTATATTTTTTTAATTTTTTTTAATTTTTTTTTTTACAAAAAGCAAAGCACGTGCTGTCCGTGTGCCATCGTAATAGGAGCAAGAATTAGAGGGAAAATTCCCACCAAAAAATGGGGAATATTCGCTTCATCGTCGGTTACCTAGATATCCTTCGTATCTTTCATATCAAACATAACAAATTAATGAAACATAACAAATTGGGGAGTTTTCCCGCATATTCTTTGCTCCTATTACGATGGCACACGGACAACATGTGTTTTGCTTTTTGTTAAAAAAAATTTTAAAAAATTAAAAAAAATTAAAAACTTCAAATCTTACATGTCATCCTACGTGTCTGGCCACGTGTACAGCCGGTTGCAACGTGGCGCCGCATCTCGGCCAGCAAGGATTTCCGATGGCGACTTGTCCTTAGATTTCATGTTATCTAAAATTGTAGGTCCAAATGTTCAAATTTCCAAAATGATGTCCTAAGATTTCAGATAGGACTATCCGGTCGGATGAAATGAACATTTTTCCCTACAAAAATAACTCCGTTAAGATTGTTCTTAGATATCTTACTTGTAGAAATGGTTAGAGTTCGGCCGGAGGCACTACTGAATCTTCCAACCCGGATATACCATAAGTTTTTTTTTTCTAAGTACATTTATTTTTTGTTTGGGTTCTTTCATTGTTAAATGTGTAAGATTTTTAAGGGTTTTTTTTGGCTTTTCGATGTTGGTGTTGTTTATTTCATGGTCTCCAAACTACTATTTTGTTTGTTTTTTTTCCCCACTCCCCCTTAAGTATTTTTTTTTTTTTACATTTATGTTAATTCTTAGGCCTTTTGATCTTTTTACGAAATAAACACTAGACTTTAATGAATTTGGATTTAAATAATATTAATTCGTAGGTTTTTTGAGTTTTTTATGAAACAAACGTAGAATTTCGATGAACGTCGCAAAGAAAGCTGGCAAACTCGCTGGTACCATCGTCAATTTAATTTGAAAATAACATCAATTTGCTAGTTTAACACCTTGTTTGCATATCAAATGCCTTAATTTGGTAATTTCGGGGAAAAACATCTTATGAAGCCTTGGAACTCCGCTTTGAGTATTTTGGCTTCCGGTAATATTTCTCTTCCTTCTTGATTTGAATTTTACATCTTGCTTAATGATGTCTCCCGTTGAAGTTGGGTTTTTTGAAGAAAGAAAAAGTCAATAAAGGGTGCCATCCCACATCGAAAATTCCTTGTTTATGGAGGAGGTTGAGAGTTGTATATAAGCTACACCTCCTTCAATGTTTTGAATGCAACACAAAGGAAAAAATATTTATTTCCTTGTTTACTATTAAACAGATTTAGAGATAGTTCTCTTAGAGATCTCTTTGAGTATGTATTTTAGGAAGTGAGGGTGTGAGAGAAATATTGTTTATTGTATAGTGTAATAATTTGCATATAGTGAATATTTTTCTGAGGGGTCCGTGGTTTTTCTCCAATTGGGGAGTTTCCCACGTTAAATCTTTAAGTTGTCATCCTCTTAAATTTCTCTGTTATTTTCTGCTTCAAACCGGTCCTAGGAAGGGAAAAATAATTGATTTATTTATTTTTTTCCAACAGTCTCCGTCTTCTTATAATTGTGTGTAGAATGAATTACCCTATGATTCCTTTATGTAAGTATGGAATTCAAGAGTGGACGTTTTAACTTAAATTTATTTAATAATTATCTTTTTTCTCCTTTAATATATATTTTCTTAAAGAGATAATATCAAAATAAAACTTGAATTTAATTACAAATAAAGGATTTATAAGATTATTTTTTAAAAAGGTCTAATTAATAAAATAATAAATTTTAATCTTTATTTTAGAAGATTATATATTTAAAAATGTTATTCTACTAAATATAAATATTTTTATAAAATATATCATATTATACATTTTCATAGAGAAGAGTGATTATTGAGATTCCATGATCGAATGAATAATTCACGTACAAAACCTTTCATGACTGCCTATGTCTTCCTTTACTTCACGTGAACCAACTTATAGGATTCCGAAGGCGCAACATGTACATTGAATATTAATCAAGTTTAAGGAATCCGCACCACCCAAAAGAAATAATCCAATCAGTGCCTTTCAGAATTTTATTTCTCATTTTCATAAACGAATGCCCATTTGCAGACATGTACTGTCACTCTGTCACAATATGCCCTTTTTTCATTTTTTTTTCAAAAAATTTTGCTTTAGGTAGAAACACATCATAAGAATGGACATAAAGAAATTCTCTTTTCTATGTTGGGTCGAAGAATCTTTCACAAAAATGTCTCAACTCTCAACCAATATCCCTCAACGTAAATTCTACGCCAATCTATGTAGATTTTGCACTAATTTTTACTAACCTTAACATAGAGTCTAAGATTAAACCACCCAAACACAAGGGCTATTCTCAACATTGTCTTTTTTTCTTTTCTGCTTTTTTTTTTTAAAGATGGACATCCACCGTTGTCTTTATTAATTACCGCATACCAACTTTTGCACACTTAAATAATTGTGACAGTCAACTTCATTAGGGAACATTTTATATCGAACTCAAATAATTAAATGAATGATTATATTATATTTATTAATTAAGTTATTATTACAATTTTAAAATTTTATATTAATCATATAATAATTATAAAACAATCACCATTAATTATGTTGGTTTGGTGGAAACAAGTTCCTGTTATAATTATCTTTTAATAATTATCCAACAAGTTAGCCGAAACAAGTGTTGGATATTTTTTAGCAAATAAGGGTGTGATTTTACTAAAATTAATATTGCAAAGGTGGATGCAAGAGCTTAATTCTATTTTCTTAAAACAAAATTGTCTCACATAGTAATTACTTACAAATTAACGACAATCGTCTCCTAAATTACGACTACTTTTTGTAATAATAACGCTACAAGTGACGACGAATTCTAAGCGTTTTGAACTCTCTTATAACTTGATTTCAACTTTCTATTTTTAAGACAAAATTGTCTCGCTCACTTGCTTACGAATTAACGGCAATCGTCTTCCGAGATACAACAACTACTTCTCTTAATAGTAATACTGCAAATTACGAGAACAACGAACTCTAAGTATTTTTCATATATGTATTTGTCTGTAAGCATAAATTGAACTGAACAAATGAAATGCATAATAATGGAGTCCACTTATAAATGATAATGCACATTTTAAAATTGTGCTTTATCTTTTCATTTTCATTTTATAATTAATAAAACATCTTTAAAACCATGCAATATTACGTAACACATTTTTCGGATAAAGTACAATCATTCATCACAATTATAAATTTCAACCTCATGTCTTTTAGAAATATTGCATATATTGAATATAAATGTGTTTCTATTAATTATTAAATTTAATTTTAATGTTCTCATTCAATAATGATTACATTTTAATAAATAAATAAATGAAAATTTCAGCGATAAATTCATGCTACAATTACCCTTTTAATAATTATCCCTCCTTGAATTTTAGACAGCTAATTTACTTATCATCCAATTATCCCTATAAAGTGTCTTCGGTTGTAAGTAATTCCTAATTGACTTATCTCAAAAGAAACCATTCTTTGAACCGTTCACTCTATGTCAAGAAAAAGACTCGGAAAATGACCCAAACTCGGCATATCGTTTGGATTTGGCCTAATCCTAATATACATTTGCTCCAACTTGATGATTATAATTTATACGTTTGGATTACAAGTTTATCCAAAATGGTGGTAATCCACAGATGATTGGTGGAAATGATCCAATAATTTGAAGGTACGTACAATAGCCGGTGATCAAAAGAACTTTCTAGCTAATTTCTTAAACTTCTATGTTTTGATATCTAGACATTGTTTTGGCATAATTATATTTTGAATTTTGATTATCGTGTAAATAGTATGCTATTACGAATCAAGTAATAGAAAAGATGTTATTCATATTTTGATGTTATGATCCATGTAACTAGTTGCGGTACATGTGTATCAATACAAAAATAATAAATGCAATATTCTGATTTGTACCCATTTTATATTATGGGACAAAAAAAATACATGCTGATCGAGTCCTTTTTCTGCTTGACTCAAATCACTTGAATTTATAATCGAGGGGGTGCCGCCGGTCTTCTCGATGCCTGGTCGAACTAGAGGCCAACTTGGGGAACTTGGGGGTTCTACCCAGGTTGGCACTCCGACGCTCAAGTCAGATATCGTGTGATATTTTATCGAGTAGAATAGAGCAGTAAATGCGGTAGGTAAAACTTAACTTGTGAAATAAATGCGGGGGGTAGTTATACTAGGTAAATCCCATATTACGCCGACCACGTGTTACCGCCGCGTGTTGACAGGTGCCCCACTAAGCTCAAGTATTAAATGCCCGGTCGACCATTAGTGGGCGTGGAGATGCTGACGCGTGGCAAGAGGTCGAGGGACTCAGACACTCATGCTCGAGGTACCCAGGCTAAGCCGGCTCGAGTATTGGGGTCGGTAACTCCTCTGGGGGAGCAAAAAGGGTGTTCGAGAATATACTCGAGTATCAACTAGGTCGAGGAAGGGACGCGTGTCCGATTATTTGGGGTCCACGTGTCAGACAAGTATTGTCTACGTCATAAGCCCCTCCGAAACGTTGGCTTCTATGGCTGACGTGGAGGCAACGTTTTATCTTCGGACGTGGGCCCCTGGTAATCATTGCGACGTTTCATCTTCTCGATTCCCGCCAAAATTAACTCTATAAATTGTGGCCCTCTGTAATTTCATTTTATCGTTTCTGAAAAAAATAGCGCAGGAGAGCA
>JBBMKE010060080.1:0-18042 GCA_037834125.1 Lippia alba | reverse complement strand
AGGCTGAGGGAGACGAAGCAACTGCAGCTGCAATGGAGGAAGCAATTCAAATCCTAGTTCCATTAGATGATGCCTTCACAAAATGCAGCAAAGGCCAAAAATTCTTTGGAGGTGAAAGAATTGGGTACTTAGACATTTCATTTGGTTGTTTCTTGTCCTGGATTTGGGTGATAGAGAACATGGCTAACCGCAGCATGATTGATGAATCCAAAACGCCTAATTTGTTCAAATGGGCTCAAGAGTTTCGGGCAGATGATGCTGTTAAGGATGCTTTGCAAGAAACTGATAAGCTCTTGGAGTTTGCCAAAAACTTTGTTGCTCTACTTCAAACTGCCAATAGGAAGCAATTGATGGCATTAGGCTATTAAGTAATTGTCCAGACTGGAACATGGCCGAGTTCTGCAATTATATGATTGTAATAATACAAAAAGTTATGATTATTTTGGAGGAGTTTTAAATACTAGAATCTATTGTAAGACAAAAAAAGTACATGTATAGATATCCAAAGAAAATGAGTGAAACAGAATAATTATTTTGTAATTGGTATATGTATTCTTGACCCTTGATAAGATACAAATTATTATGTGTGTATATATATATTTATTTATTTATGGTGAAATTTATACAAATCTAAAATTAAAATAAAAGATAATTATAAAATATATAAAACTAAATGTTAAATGAAATTAAAATAAAATAAAATAAAATATCAATTATGTATTGTAACGCCTGATTAGTGTGCTAATTAATGTAATAAAAGATCTAATTTATATTAGTGTGATTGATCGTTTTAATAAATATTTAATTTTTTTGTTTTAGAAAACTACATCAGAAACGATTCAGAGGCAACAGCTTCCAACTGAAGCAAAATGAGAAACAACATCCAGCAAAAATTGGGACCTAACACAGATTGAGCCTGCAAGCTAACAAGGGAAAGAGCACCGATATTGCTTTATCCCTAGGAACAAGTATATATATATATATATATATATGTGATTGTTTGACTTCAATTAAAGAAGACTTCCAATAAAATTTTCGGCTCAATATGGACTAATTGTATCGGCATAACAGGACAGGCTTTTCTAGTAGTAGTTGGTTTTATTTTAATTTTCTTTTTAATCTATATGTTTTTTCTTTTTTGTCAAAACCTAAACAATTTTTTATTAAAATTAAATTATGTGGCTCCTTCCTATCTAAAAAGACTCGTAGAAACGGTCATTTGCCGATGCCACACTTTTCATGCCACTGTCTACCGAAGACTTGTAAGTTGTAAGTTTATAACGACAACAAATAAATAATTACATAAATGATCAGTATTTGAATATAGATCAATAAAATAACATTCATTCTTCGACCAATTTTTTTTTTAAGTTTTATACGCATATATATCTAAATTCACACAATTCAATTGAAATAAGTAATATGAATTACTGCATTAATTAAATTAAAAAAAGAATCACATATTATAATTTTTATGAAATTATCAATTAAGTGACGACTCCTGAAATTTTATTTTTAGTGCAAAAACTTCTAGAAACACAAATTACATTCTACATTAATAATAACCGCCGTGCTCCAAAAAATAAAAACAATTGAAATAAAATATTAAAAAATTTAATCTAATGAATAACATTAGGGGATTAATTAATATCCGCTAGGCCCAGAAATGATATATTTATTTTACGCAAATTAATTAGACTTTTGAGTGTCCTCCTAGTTGGAACTTGGACCCGTTGCTCCATCGCTGTAGAAAGGCGAAAATTATTATAAAAAAAAATCAGTCAAAAAAATACAGTCCGACGTTGGACTTCTCTTTTCCAACATGATGATTTAGAAAAATATTTCTCAGCATCCGACAATTCTATGTTCAACCTTTTTCAAATGTAATCGAAAACCAATTAGATAACAAAACGCCAATTTTGATTCCAACTTTCCAAGTGCATATACAATATGTCAAAGACTATGTAAGAAAATATATATCGCCATATAAATTATTAATTATATATTTTCTAAACCTTCTATATTGGCATCTCGCCCCCATTACACGTACGTCACCACTGCCCATTTATCAATATAATTTTCCGCCGCCGTCTGCCGCCGTGGCCCACCAATCAACCACCCTCATGCTAGCATAAATACATCTCCAATAACAAATAACAATCCCTCACCTCAGTATCTACAATCACTAAGCTTCAGAAAGCAGAAAAGTCAAAAAATATATATCCGAAAAAAAAACTCTGAACTAAAAGTAAATGGGTTCCGAGGTGGGAGTGAAGATCTTAGGTGCATGGGCAAGCCCGTACGTGGCTCGGGCCAGGATAGCATTAAACGTCAAGGGCGTTGAGTATGTGTTTCAAGAAGAAGAAGTTCTGCTATCCAAAAGTGAAACCCTTATAAAATACAACCCTATTTACAAGAAAATCCCAGTTCTTGTCCATGGCGATAGGCCCATTTGCGAGTCGCTCATCATTATTGAGTATATTGATGAGGTTTGGAATTCGGGCCCCTCCATCCTCCCCTCCGACCCCTATGATCGGGCCATGGCCCGCTTCTGGACAGCTTATATTGATGACAAGGTGATTATTATTTTTCTTTTCTCTCACAAAAAAAAATTTATCAAGTTTTAAGAGTGTTCGTGTACTCTGTTAACATATCCCAATTAGAAAAAGAAAAAAAAAACAAACAAACTATGTGCTCGTCCATAAATAGTTGAGAACTCTTACCTTATCAGTTAACTTTTGAGATAGTTTTGAATGAATTGGAGTTTTAACGTTTTCTTTTTGTTTTTCACATTCTCCTTTTGGTTTTGGCAATTTTTGACAAACATTGCTTTAGAGCCTATATAATTAATTGAAGATTACTTCTTATGTCAATAGACTTTAATTCCCCTAATCTATATAATTGCAGTATATAGTAAACAACGTCTGAAATATAAATATAACACTTCAAAAACTACCCCTAAGAATCAATTCTGTTGAAATTAGTAGGTGGGTACATTTTCCAAAATTCTACAAATATATAATATATTCAAACATCACCAACTACAACCTATCCCCCAAACCAAATGAAATTTATTTGTAATTTCACGTAACCTCAAAGATAACAACAAAATTCGCCTTACGTAATTTATCATTAATGCGTGAAATTGTTAATATATGTTTCAGCTGTTTCCGGCTCTTAAGCAAATCGTGGGAGCCGAGGACGACGAGGCGAGAAAGGCTCCCGGTGTGGAGGCAGCAAACCAAGTCCTGACCGCATTAGAGGAGGCTTTCCCCAAATGCAGCAAAGGCGGAAGATTCTTCGGAGGCGACAGGATCGGGTGCCTCGACATTACTCTGGGATGTTTCACGACCTGGTTTAAGGTGATAAGCAAGATGTGTCACGTGGATTTGATCGATGAATCCAGAACTCCAAATCTGTTCAAGTGGGTTGAGGATTTCAGAGCAGACGATGCTGTTAAGGATGTTATGCCAGAAACTGATAGGCTCTTGGAGTTCGCAAAGTTCTTTCTTGCTATGATGAAGCAGGCTGCCGCGGCCGCAGCTGGAACGAAGTGATTTATTCAAAGAATGGAAGGAGCGAATAAATCGTATCTCTTTTAATTTTTTTTAAGAATTTTGTTTTGGGAAGTATTCTACTTGGTGGTAATAATTTGTACCAGGCATTGGATTCTGCAAGATTAATTGAGTGGGTTTTTTATTTACTGTCAAGAATCAAGATTGTGGTATTGTTATTTGCATCACTTTCTGAAGAGTTCTTTTGAATGAAATTTTGGTCAATTTCCAAAATCAATAAATTAGAAAGCTAAATATGTGAAGTGATTATACTTATGTAGGAGTAAAATTGACAAATGACAAGAGTCATGGGATCAAATTAAATATGCATTTTGATACAACTTATTTTAATGAGTGTATCTATATTATTATATTAAGTAAGAGTCCATTAGAGTAACCATTTTGATCTCTTCGATTCTAAAATTATATTCTTTTCTTATTTTTTTTTATTCCTCTCTCCACGTGTACTATCGGTATTTATCTCTTAGTTACTACTTTTCTATTTTCTCTCAACTTACTTTTAGTTTTTTCTATTCTATATTTTTATTCTTTTCCCATTTTTTTTTAATTTTTATTTTGTATTTGATCGTGTCGGAATCTGGAAGAAGAACTAGGTCGACTCGACCACTCAGAATTTTTATTTTAGTAGGATCTCGAAACTGTTGATCTGAAAGATGGAACAAAATGTGAACTAGAAGGCCGAATAGGGATAGGTAGGGTTTTACCCTATGTCGGCACTCCGACGCTCAAGTCAGTCTTCGAGTACTGGTACGTCGATATCTTAGACTCAAGCGTATTAAATGTGCATAATAAATGACATGAATGAGGGGGTATTTATACCTGATGGAGTGGGAATAAGATTCTTGTACTGGTCTCAGGTGCATTAAATGCTGCTTGTAACCTGGTATGGTTTGACACAGAGCATTTAATGCTTATGGCGGCGCGGAATGGGGACCACATGTAGCTCGAATATAGTTCGACCAGATAACGCGTAGTCGAAAGTCATTCGACTGGCTTAATATGAGTCGAAGCGGAACATGCCTCCTCCAAAGGTCGACTTTCTTTTGACTTTGCTCGGCCTACATCGACATAATCGACTAAGGATGGCATGTGGGTCCCTGAATTGGCTGACGCCTCTCTCCTATGTGGCGTGCTTGACCACGTGGAGTTTAGCTATTGGACCACGTGTCACACACGTGACGGAGGCGTTTAGGCCCACGTCATTAGCCCCCGATAGGTGGCGTCATGGGACACATGGCGGTCACCTATTGATCCTTCAGAGTGGGCCCCAGAGTAATGATGGCGACGGTTTGTCTTCAGAGTTCCCAACCAAACACTTCTATATAAAGTCCCTTGGTCATTCGTTTTACCCCTTACTTAAGAGATATTCAAAGTGCCAGAGAGATCGAAAATTTCGAGCAGCAGGCAGGGAATCCGGATTAAGGCGCTAGACTTCAATCGGTGAGTTCTCTTCACTCTACTTTTTCGATTTATGTCTTTTTATTTCCTTTTAATTGAATTTCCCCATGTGAGTGAGACAAATCCCATCCCGACTCGTATTCGACCGTTTCCCTGACACCAAACCCTTAATCCTTATTTCGAGGAGAAGATTTATAGGAAGGGATTTTAAGTCGAGTAATTTTGGTTCGAGTCATGGGATGTCTTCACTTGCGTCTTCAAGTTCTGGAAGTTCAAGTGAGGAGACTAGCTCCGACTCAGATTCTAGTGTTTCGAGCTCGTGTAAAAATGAGTCGAAGAATTCGAGAGAAGCCTCTGACAGAGAGGTTAATATAATTAGTAGGTCGATGGAATCTGGGGATAGACAATCGACTTCTCCGACGGGGACAGTTATTTCGGCAGAGCCAGTTACAATAGTACACCCCGTAGGTATGCATCCCGAACGGGAACTGCCTCATTTAGTCGACGAGAAACTCATTTTTAGATCGAATCAGCAGGGCTCGGATGACGACGAGGACGCTATCCACATCCCTCATGGCTCGAAATTGCCGGACAGGGTATTACGAAAGGATGCTCGATTCATCACTTGTAAAATAACTGATAAAATGCTGACCGATCTCCGTGAGATGCTTTTCGGGAAAAAAGTAGTGCCGAAAGGGTATCGAGTATTTTGACCAACTACAGGGCAAAGGTTGACCCATCCTCCCGAGGGGTGCATTGTGATTCATTGGAAGCAGGTCAACTCGAGGTATAGGATTCCAATCAACGAGGACACACTCGAGCTGCTTAACCACCTTAATATCTGCCCGGCCCAGTTGATGCCGAATGGCTACACAATGCTGAACGGTATTCGAGTATTGATGAGGTACTTCGGGATCCCCATGGTTGGTGTTATCCAAGAATTATTCAAGGCGACAGTGTCGAAGGAAAAGTTTGGTTCCGATTATGGATTTGTGCAATTGGTCTTCAAGTCGAGCCACAAACTGACGACTTCGTCGACCTCTTTCCATGGAGTCGATTGGAAGAAACAGTTTGTATTTATTGAAAGTAAGAAGGGATGGCCAGACCTGGATAACAGAATTTGGAATTGGAGGCCAAGCAAGACACTTCCTCCGGGTGTTCTTCGCTGGTCGAATGTTTTTATAAGGGATATGTTCAATCTCGAACTTTTCGACTACAAGAGGTTGATCGAGGAAAAGATGTCGGTCAACTTTGACATAGCCCCCAGGATTTCTAGTAGAAGATTTAACTCTGGTATCGAAATTATCTAGTGGAGGGTTGTATAATCTCTTTCTTTTGAGTACTTAAAACTTTCTTAGTCTAATTTCCTTCGAGGAGTTACTTAATGTATTTATTTTTCTTTGCAGACAAAGAGATCATGAGCCGATTGACACAACTCTGAGGGGTCATGGTCGACCTCGATGATGATGAGGGGATTGCTAAGACGACTCAAATGGTCGCGCATCATAAAACTACCGACGCTCTTGTGGCTCGGCCTTCTCTTGCCGCAGCCCCGGCTGCTCCGACTGAAACCACTCAACCCAGGCCCACTACGAACCCAACACCTCCGGCTCCCGCTGGGGGTAAAAGAAAAGAGAAGGCACTTGTCGAACAAGATGATCAGAGGAAGAAGTCGAAGAAAGACAAGACGGATCCTCCCCGAACTCCAAAGCCAGTTAAAACGAGTCGGAGAACGGACGCCGCCCAAGCTGGGGAGAGTCGATCGAGGGGCACGATTTCATCGTCGTACTTATCGGCCACTCTCTCGATGATTGAGAAGACGCCGACTTCATTCTCTTTGGAGGCAATCAGGCAGACCAACAATCCTTTCAAAGCCCCTGAGGGAAATTTCTTTAAGATGCTGAAGATCACTGAACCCCACTTGCCTGGCGGACTTCAGATCCAGAATGAAGATGGTTATTACTGCATATTAGGATCAAACCCTCGAGATGATTGAGAAATTAGAGCTATTTATCACAATTGCCAGACTCCGATCGATCATCGTTCGAGATGGCAAATGGCGGACATCGAGCTGGAGATGGATGCTGTTATCAAGGATGTCGGGGTGAGTTTTCAAAACTTCATTCTTTTCCAACATTCTGGTCGATACAATCTAACCGATATTTTCGTACAACTTGTCCAGGACTTGTTCCATATCAGTCGCCGGACCCAAGTGTACAAGAGAGGGAGGGTTAAGCTTGAAACCAAGTCCTTAGTCGACTCGGAGGCAAATGTGTTAAGGTGAAAGAATCGAGACCTAGAAACAGAAATCACCCTACTAGCCTCGAAGTCAAAGTCGACAGAGATTGCGAGGGACAAGGCAGTGGAGACCTCGACCGAATACAAAGAGCAATTGGATGCTAAGATCAAGGATTTGGTCGAGGTCCAAAAGGAGCTTAATGCCCAGACGGTCAAAAGTGTCGAGGCATACAAGAGCGGAGAGAAGGCACCAGGTGCCCGGATGGTCATCGGTCATTGCCAGCAAATCCTCACTCAACTGATGGCCGAATCGAAGATCTTCAGGGTGTACAGGTTCATGAAGTCTTCGGCCTTTAAGATGGCTACCGTACCATTCGGCATTGTCGATATAAAAGAGAGATTCAATCTGTGCCTTGCATAATGTCGAGTTGCGGGCTATCTCCCCGAGACTGTTGACCGCACTTAAGTAGAAATCCGATGGCCGACCCCAGATCCCCTTTTCAAATCGAAGAAGCCACCCAAACTGAAGAGATTGATTGGGCTAAGCATGAATTCGACTTCACCCTTGACTTGGCCAAAGCCATTTGTGCGAATCGCTCGGAGGATCCGAGCAAGCTGCCGCAGGTCACCGATATCACGGCCTTGTAGGAATCGCGGCTCTTGCAGGAGATCTTCCCCGACTTGTAGATCGAGGGTGAAGAGGGGTCAAATGAAGAGCTCGACTGAAATCCAGAGGATGTCTGCCTTTAGATTAGGTTTTTTTTATCACTTTTCATTTCCATTCTATGTTTTTTGTTGTTGTTTCCTTTTTCAAGTTGTAAGTCGACCCAAGATTGGCCGACGAGCGTTCCCATATGGAAAATCCAAAGGGTCTAGCCCATATTTTGTAAGTAGAGTCGACCCGGGGTGGCCGACTAAAGCTCCTACTATGGAAAATCCAAATATTGACCTTCAAGTCGACTTTAATAGTTGGCTTTTATCATTAATGAATCTTATTTTCCTCAACTTCTTATGCGAACATTTTGAATGAATATTTGTCGTGAATGTTTCGTACTTTCTGGTCGAACTATTTAACTCAAAAAGTAGAGCATGATAGTCGAAACATTCGAGCAAACATTATTGATAAGATAGAAGTAAGTCGATACAACCCTTGTACAAATTTAAGCGTAAAATTTTCTAAGGTTGTGTGCATTCCAAGATTGAGGCACTTGGGTTCCGCTCATCTTTTCGAGGTGATAGGCCTAATTTTTTCCAATTTTGATGATCCGAAAAGGCCCTTCCCAATTGGCGTCGAGTTTTCCAACATGCCTTGTTACGTCGACTCTCTTGAAGACCAAATCTTCGAATCAAAATTGTCATGATCTAACATTCTTGTTATAACTCTTGATCATTCAAGCTCGATACTGCTGCATCCGACGGTAACCTTGCTCCATTTTCTCTTCTATGGTGTCCAGTTTGAATTGTCGGTTCTCCTGGTTTTGGTCGGCATGAAAATGTGTTACTCGAGCTGTGGAATGGAGTAATTCTGCTGGAATCATTACCTCGGACCCGTAGACCATCGAGAATGGAGTTTTCCTAGTTGCTGTTCATGGGGTCGTTCGATAAGCCCATAATACTCCATCGAGTTCTTCGGCCTAATCATTTTTCTTATCATCGAGCTTGGCCTTCAAATTCTGGATGATTATCCGATTAGTCACTTCAGTGTGACTGTTCGCTTGAGGGTGACCAACCGAAGTAAACCTTAGGCCTATTCCCAAATTGGCGCAGTAGCGTTTTAACTGTCAGCTATGGAATTGAGGCCCCTGTCGCATATCAAGATTCTGGGAACCCCGAATCTGCAGATGACATTCTTCCAGAGAAAACGGGTTACGCCTACGAAAGTCGTCTTGTGGACCGATGTGGCTTCGACCCACTTTGTGAAATATTCCACGCACACGATTGCATACCAATGTTGTCGAGGAGTGAGAGGGAAAGGCCCAATTATGTCGATTCCCCATTGGTCGAAAGGCCAAAAAATATCTATGAGAATTATCTCGCCGGGTGTTAATGTCTGAGGTTGGCACGCTTCTGGAAACTCGGACATTTCCTTGCAAAGTGTACAACGTCTCTTATCATGATCGGCCAATAGTACCTGGCTCGAGAGACTTTCTTGGCCAGGGCCCGGCCTCCCGAATAGTTTCCGCAGGATTCGGCGTGTACCTCATCGAGGACTTCCTTAGCTTGGGAGGGTCGCAGACATCTTTTGGCCAGTTCTCGAAAGGACATTTTGTATAACAAGCCATTGGGGTCGATGGTGTAACTTGCCGACCGAGCCGTGAGACGGCACCTCTTCATTTTGTTATTCGGTAGTATTCTATTTATCAGGTAGAGAACGATCTCGTCGAGCCAACAAGGCTCTGCTGGGTCGAGGCTTAGTACCTCCATGCTGGTGTCAATCGATCTGGAGGCATTCGAGAAGACCTAGCCGTTAGCAATTTTTACAAGAACATCGGCCCTTTCGTTCTCTTCTTGAGGGATCTGCTTGATGCTGAATTGCTTGAATTTAGAGTCCCAAGTTTTTACTTGATCAAGGTATTTTACCATCGACTCTTCCCTTACTTCATATATTTCGTCGAATTGGCTCGCCACCAACTGTGAATCCGTGAGGGCTACTAATTCCTCGGCCCCTTGCTCCTTGACTAATCTCATACCCGCGATGAGGGCCTTGTACTCGACTTTATTGTTCGTGGCTGGGAATTCTAGGCAGATGGCAAAATCGAGCTCATCTTCTTTAGCGCTTCTGAGGCATACGCCCGCTCCTCCCCCAGATAAGGTCGAAGAGTCATCGATTGAGAGTGTCCAACTGCCCTTCTCCTTAGTTGGTGTTGCGGAGGGCTTCTTCTCGACAAAAAAGTTGGCTAAAACTTGAGCTTGGTATGCCAACCTTGGTTGGTAGGACAAGTTGAATTGCCCCAACTCGATGGCCCACTTGGTTAGTCAGCTCGAGCAATCGGGCTTCTCCATCAATTGTCAAAGCGGTTGATCTGTAAGGATGGTGGTGGAGTGTGCTTGGAAGTATAGCTTAAGCTTTCGAGCAATGTGAACCAACCCAAGGGCGAATTTCTTGATTTTGAGATATCGCGTTTCAGTTCCATGCAAAATCTTGCTGATGTAATAGACCGGCATGTGTTTACGATCTCAAATTGCGATGAGGACCGAGATGACTACTTCCTCCGACACTGCCAGGTAGAGGTACAAGTTCTCTTTGGGCTCCGACTTGGCCAAGAGTGGAGGCGATTCGAGGTACTTCTTCAGCACCTCGAATGCATGTTCGCACTTCTCGATCCTCTTGAAATCCTTGATGTTCCTCAAAATTTTGAAGGGGAGCCTCTTATCAGCCGATCTGGATATTAATCGATTAAGGGAGATGATTTGGCCGACTAAGCATTGCACGTCTCGAACGGTTTTTGGGCTCTCAAGATCGCGGATTGCACTGCTTTTCTTGGGATTCACCTCTATTCTCGCTGGATAACCATGTAGTCTAAAACTTTTCTCTCCCGACCCCGAAGGTACACTTGTTTGGATTCAACTTTAAGTTGTATTTCCTTAGGAGGTTGAATGTTTGACTAAGATCCGCTAGGTGGTCGCTCGACTTAGTGGATCGGACTATCATGTCGTCTACGTAGACTTTCATGGATTTTCCGATCTCGCTCTCGAAAATTCGATTCATAAGCCTTTGATAGGTAGCCCCCTCATTCTTGAGCCCGAAAGGCATCACTTTGAAGCAATATATGCCTTTTGAGACTACGAAGGTGGTTTTATCTTTATCTTCGGACGCCATGAAGATCTGATAATAGCCTTGGAAGGCATCCATCATGCTCAACATTTCGCGGGCTGCGGTCGAGTCGACCAATTGATTGATGCGAGGCAATGGATATGGGTCTTTCGGGCATGCTTTGTTAAGATCTATGAAGTCATTACACATGGGCCACTTTCCCCCGGCCTTGGCGAAGAGGACTACGTTGCAAAGCCATTCGACATACTTGGCCGAGATGATGTATCCGATATCCAACAACTTATTGACTTCACGCTCAATGATTTCATTTTTCTTAGCACTTTAATTGCGGAGCTTCTATTTGATCGGCTTAAAGGAGGGGTCGACATTTAGGTGATGCATGGTGATTGACAGGTTGACGCCTACCAAATCGTTTGCACTCCAAGCGAACACATCCGCATTGTCTTGCAAGAATTGGATAAATAAGACTTACTCTTTCCCTTTTTTGGGCTCGGCTACGTCGACATTGGTGATTTTTTCTACTTGCCCGGGCTGCAGCTTAATCTGGACGGTCTGACTTGAAGACTCCACTCGAGCTACAGCCTTTTCTTTTCTCTGCTTCTTCTTGGCCCGTTTGGAGATTCTAACCAGGCCTCCAGGATCGGTGGAGTCGAAATTCTTGATTTCATCCTCACTCTCGTCCGGCAAGTCGAGTACTGAAATGATCCGCTAGTCTGGAAGCTTTACCTTCTTCATTGAAATCGAATAGCACGACCAGGCCATCGGTACATCGTATCTCAACTTCCCTATCTCGGCGGGGGTTGGGAGCTTGATCAGCTGATGGTAGGTCGAAATTACAATGCGAAAGTCGATCAATCCAGTTCTGCCAAAAATTATGTTATACGCGGATGGCTAGTCGACTAACAAGTACTCTATTTTGACTGTCGCCCTCTTAGCGAGGGTTCCTATAGAGGTGATCAGATTCACTCGACCTTGGGAGTATACCTCGGAGCCCCCGAATCCAGTTAGTGGCTTTTTAGATGTTTAAGTCGGAGTTTTTTTAGTTAGATTCATTCGATTTAGAGTAGCGAGGTAGATAATATTCACTGAACTTCCATTGTCAATTAGGGTTTTAGATACAACATAGTTGGCCACATCGAGCATAACCACCATCAGACAACTAGGCGTTTGGCCCTCTCGTGGTGGCATGCCAATGAGGTCCTTATTGCTAAAACTAACCTCTTGATCTACCCAGCTATTTCCCTGATCGATTTTCATGACCTCATGTGGCCCGTAGTAGTTTCTCTGGGCCTCTCTCCTCGTCCTCTTCCTGGCCGACTTCGTGGCTCCCCTGGCTGGCCCTCCGGCGATTATGTCGATTCTGCCGAGACATGGAAGGTTGTGCTCTCGTTTCATTGGCTATTTTACATCGTGGTTCCTTGGCGGGCTGTGCTCCTTCCTTTCTTCAGCTTGAGCTTCGAGCTCATCGAGCTTCTTGACAAACTCCTGGAGGTGCCCGCATTTGATCAATCTTTCGATCTCATCCTTCAGGGCAAAGCATTCCGAGGTGTTGTCGCCGGATTATCGGTGGAAATGACAATACTTTGGGGAATTCTTCGTCATCTGGGTCTCTTTTATCGGCCTCAGAGTGTTGAACAACTGTTTAGGGGCCACGCTCTACACTTTCTCGATAGGTCGATTCAGGCGAGTGTAATATTTCTTCTGTCTCGACGCTGGGGCTTTCTCCTACTTGCTCTTTCAATCTCTCATCGGCTCGTGTCTTGACGACCCTGACGGGCTAACTGCTGATGGAGATCAACACTGGGGTGATCTGGTTGGCCATGCGCACTTCCTCTAGCCTCATTCAGTCACTCGCGATTTCGAGAACCCGGGAGATGGATTTTGAAATCTCTCGGACTATGTGGTCGGTGCAGCATTTGTCTCTGAGAGCGCCATAGAGGATCCTTGTGAGCATATTCATGCTTGGAGTCTCGACATGTACGACCGCCCGCAAAAATCGTGTGAAAAAGTCCCTGAGTGATTCCCCCTCTCTCTGCACAATGCTCTAGAGGTAGTTGGAGGAGAGTTTATCTCCTTTGACCGAGGAGAAATGGGCCATGAAGTCATCTATCAAATCGTCGTACTTCCTAATGCGTCGGACCGGCAATCTCGAAAACCAGTCTTATACAGCCCCCCGCTAGGGTGGTGGCGAATATCTTAGCTCGAACATGGGGGAATGACCGAACATGCTGCCTCTATCTCAAAATGGTCGACATACCTCTCTGGATTGAAAGTGCCGTCATAATGGGGTAAATTAGTTGGCATTTTATCCTCCGCCATGGCTTGGAGGATTTCATCTGAGAACGTGGACCGCGCTTCTCGCACACTTCGATATTTCATAGCTGGGCCCCTTGCCGCTTGGTGGTAGACAGGATCTTGTTCAAGGCGAGGCCGCTCTTCTCTGTTCGGTCTGGGGTGGATGGGCATTAACGCGAGACTATTCGTCGTCTCTGATTTCTTGAGGGTTTTCTTGCTGAATCCGCCGTCTCGCCGATACTCGGCTCTTTAGGGGTTCTTGGTGGTCCCGCCTAGGAATTCGATTCCTCAGATCATCTCGGCCTACATCATGGCCTTGATTGGACTTTCTGGGAGCTTCAGGGTTAACCTTAGCCCCAAAACGGTCGAAGACTCCAGATTGTTCTCTTCTACGGCATCCAGAGTCAACTTTTTCGGTTCGGCTAGCCCCATGACTAGCTACCTTCTTCGGTGGCGGCGCTTCAGGATCGAGGGGTTTCTCTTCTTCATTCGATCTTTTATCAGGTCGGCGGCGACCGGAATCTGTCTCTTGGTTCTGATGAACCACCTCGGCCAGGTGTTTACCTCGACCCACCCCTTGCTACTGGCCGGGACCTGGTGGTTGGGGCGGCCCGTAGTAATTGGGGTACTACGTCGGAGGCTGCGTATCCATAATAATGAGGAGGGGGATATCCGTAAGGCGTTGGCAAAGGCCCGTAGTGGACCGAATATTGCCCGGGCGAAGGGATAGCAGGGCTAGACCTCAGCTTCTCCGGGAATACCAAGGCTCGATTCTCGGCTGCAGCTGCCACTGCCTCAGCTTGGCATTTCTCTAAGTATTCATCTAACTCAGAAGGATTCAGACGATTGGAGGAGGACGAGTGTTCGGCTCATCTGGCACTCGAGGCAGTGCTATTGGAACGATCGAGGCATTCGGCTGATGGGATATTTCTTGCCCGTCAATTGCTATAGTTCTTTTGCGTAGTTCCATTTGTTCAGATTTGGCTTATGTTCAAGTTTTCCACAGACGGCGCCAAAATGATCGTGTCGGAATCTGGAAGAAGGACTAGGTCGAAGATGTCTCGACTCGACTACTCAGAATTTGTATTTTAGTAGGATCTCGAAACTGTTGACCTAAAAGATGGAACAAAATGTGAACTAGAAGGCCGAATAGGGACATGTAGGGCTTTATCCTATGTCGGCACTCTGACTCTCAAGTCACTATTCGAGTACTGGTACGTCGATAGCTTAAACTCAAGCGTATTAAATGTGCATAATAAATTACATGAATGAGGGGGTATTTATACCTGATGGAGTGAGAATGACATTCTTGTATTGGTGTCAGATGCATTAAATGCTGCCTGTAACCTGGTACGGTTTGACACAGTGCATTTAATGCTTATGGCGGCGCGGAATGGGGACCACATGTAGCTCGAATATAGTTCGACCAGATAACGCGTAGTCGAAAGTCATTCGACTGGCTTAATATGAGTTTAAGCGGAACATGCCTCCTTCAAAGGTCGGCTTTTGTTTGACTTCGCTCGGCCTACGTCGACATAATCGACTAAGGATGGCATGTGGGTCCCTGAATTGGCTGACGCCTCTCTCCTATGTGGCTGACGCCTCTCTCCTATGTGGGTGCTTGACGACGTGGAGTTTAGCTATTGGGCCACGTGTCACACACGTGGCGGAGCCGTTAGGCCCACGTCAGTTTTATAATTTTATTTTTTAATTATATCAAAATTAATTATAATATAAAAATTAATATAAAATTTTTAATTTAATATATATTTAAATAAGTACAATTTTATTATTTGCACATGCATCTAGTGTGCCGGGATTATTAGTAAGAGATTAATAATTAATGAAAAATGTTTCATTAATTGAAAATAAGGGAAAAATTCATGGTAAGATCGATGTCAAGATAAATTGGATTTTTCGAATTTATTTAAAAGGAAATTATAAGACCGCCCTTGATCTTAACAAGCTTCAGCTTTTAAGTAAAAACTTTATATATGAGAACTTATTAGATCCTACGTTAAGCATTATATGTCACAGTGTGGTTATCATATATTGATTTTATTCATTCTAGCTAATTTATATGGTTCCATATATAGGTGCTCAATGAAGCATTATCATATAGCATGAACGATCTTGTTCCGACTCACCCGGTGTCGTTTAGATTTCAAGAAATGTGGGCCAGACATCATGAGTTCAAACAGACAATTATAAACAACTGGAATCTGCCGATAGAAACTACTGGTCTTAGGAAGCTAGCTGATAAACTGAAACGGCTCAAAGTTCATCTTAAATGGTGGAACAAAAACGTTTTTGGCAACGTTTTTACCAAGGTGAAGGAGGCAGAGACGGCTGAGCTACAAGCAGAAAAAGATTATGAGGAAGATCCAAATGATGACAATCTTTCCAACTGGAATAAAAAGATTGCGGAGAGAAAACGAATTTTGGCAATGGAGGAGGATTTTTGGCGTCAAAAGTCGGCGTGTAAATGGATGGATGAAGGAGAGCGAAACACTAGATACTTCCACGCAATGGTTAAGAAGAGAAGATTCAGGGGAAGAATTAATATGATCAAGGAGGGGAATAGGGAAATTCAAGACCCTGACCTCATTAAGGAATCCGCGAGAAACTATTTCCAGCAATTGCTTTCAGCTCCGGACAACCAATTGCAATCGAACCAGCTTCAGAATATCAATAGGGCACTTACTGATGATGACAACATTATGCTGGATAAGATGCCCACAAGAGAGGAAGTTCGCAATGCAGTCTTTGATCAAAACCCGAGAAGCTCAGCAGGACCCGATGGTTTTCACGCCTTCTTTTATCAAACTTTTTGGGACACTATTGAGATGGATGTCATGGACGCGGTAATAGACTTCTTTCAAGGGAAAAAACTTCCTTTGGCCTTCACAGCGACATCTGTAGTACTTATCCCCAAGAATGAGTGTCCAATGCATTGGAGTGAGTATAGACCGATAAGCTTGTGCAACGTCTCAAACAAGATTATTACAAAAATTCTTAATACCAGACTTGCAAAGGTTCTTCCTAAACTAGTATCGGAGAATCAAAGTGGGTTCGTTCATGGGAGAGCTATTAGTGATAACATCTTGTTAGCACAAGAAATGGCCCACGCTTTGGATAACAAGAGCCGCACCAAGAACGTCATCATAAAACTGGACATGGAGAAAGCATACGACAGGCTTGATTGGGAATTTCTCTACCAAATGCTATCGGCAAAAGGCTTCTCCCAGAATTGGATCAGGCGGATTCAGAATTACATATCGGCCTGCTAGTTCACGGTTCTTGTCAATGGTGAATCGTCAGGGATCTTCAAATCAACAAGAGGATTGCGACAAGGAGACCCGCTATCCCCCTCCCTATTCGTCATAGCTTCCGATTACCTCGCATGTCTCTTGAATAAGCATATGGAGGAGCAACCAAGGGCGAGATTCAAAACTGGTACAGCCATGCACGTGTCTCATCTAGCTTACGCGGATGACACGATAATCTTCACCAACAGCAAACAAATTTCATTACAGGGAGTTAACAACATCCTTTCTAATTATACCGATAGATCTGGTCAAAAGATTAATGCTAATAAAAGTTTTTTCGTTGTAGGTAACAACAATAATGAAGCGGCAGCGGAGGTGCGGGGTGTTTATGGTTTCAAGCAGGAGAAGCTTCCATTCATTTATCTGGGTGCACCTCTCTATCGAGGCAGAAAAAAGGTGGTATTATACGATGAAATTATTGGCAGAATTAGGAAGCGAATAAATGGTTGGGGCTGCGTTCTCATTAAGTCCATCCTTATGGCGATGCCTTCCCATCTTTTCCAGATTATAGAACCTCCCATCTCGGTTATTCACAGAATAGAGATCTTGATTAATAGATTCTTTTGGGGGTCGAGAGACGGGAGTCGTAAGCTTCATTGGGCTAGCTGGCAGAAAATAACACTTCCAGTTGAGGAGGGGGGAATCGGGGTGAGAAATCTCGAGGATTTGGTTAAGGCGTACAAGTTCAAGCTTTGGTAGAGAATGCGTATGAGTGATTCATTATGGGCGTTATATATGCGGAGCAAATACTGGCATGTAGGCCATCCGAAATACGCCATTGTGAATAATCATCATTCACATATATGGCAAAGGTTATGTAAGATTCGAAGTTCAGTGGAGAATGGGATTTTTTGGACTGTTGGACAAGGAAACATGGATTTTTGGGAAGATAGATGGCATGGAAATGATCCTCTTTCAACTAGCTTGATTGGTCCAGTTCAGCAAATGAAGGTCAGGGAATTTATTACTAATGGGGCATGGGATAGAGGTCGGCTGTTGCAAGTGCTAGATGAGGACAAGGTGAATGAGGTTTGTGACGTTCCAATTCAAAGTGATTATGAAGACGTTGGTACCTGGATGTTTAGCAAGGACGGTAAGTTTACGTTCAGGTCTGCATGGGAGAGAGTTAGATATAACAATACAGTGTCGAACCTTCTCAAGACGATATGGTCGATTAATTTAACGCCAACCATAATGATTTTTATTTGAAGATTGCTTAAGGATTGGGTTCCAGTGGATGAAAGGTTGCACCGCAAAGGGTTGACATTCTCTTCAAAATACGTTTGTTGCAACGACGAGGAAACAATAAGCCACCTGTTTATCAATAATAAGAAGGTAAAAGAACTATGGGATTTCTTTAACACCTTATTTAATGTGCAGGTACCAGAAACCGATTCTATCAAAGTGGTGTATCAAGCATGGATCCGTTCAT
>JBBMKE010059978.1:0-18043 GCA_037834125.1 Lippia alba | reverse complement strand
CATTTTTATTCATAAATTATAATTTAATCCCTAAATATTATGGATCATTTGTTATTTCTCTATTCCATTAGGATTGGGATATGTTTCCAAGGACTGCATTGTTATATGCATAATACTTAGAGATCGTTTTGTTAGAATGTATATATTGTAGATATGAATTTGTTATTTTATTCATTAAACTAATGAAAGGATAGAGATCAACCCTAACAAAACTTTAACGGAATAAAATGATCACAAACGATCCATAATATTTAGGGACTAAATTATAATTTTTAAATAAAAATTGACTGCCTTATAATTATTATATCTAGCAGGGTACTCATATATAATTTTCTATTTACTTTGTATTTTGTTGTTGTCCTGTGCGAATGAAGCGTAAAACAAATTCTAATTTCTAAGTGCCAATTTTAATGTAGTAATGGGCTAACTTTGACTTTATGTGAATTGTGATGTGGGAAAAGTAAAATTGTACTTGTTATGAGGTTTTTTTCCTCCTAACTTTATAAATGAAGTAATTTCGCATTGGAATAAGTTCTACCGCGCTACATTTAGTTGTTGGTTTAGTCAAATTCCTTAAAAAAAAATGTAGTTAGCATGCAACAGATCAACTTGAAACCGAACTGGAATTTCTTTAAACTTTTTGTTCGAATTAAAATTATAAATATTCGAATCTACCATTTAGCAATGAACTCATTATTATATAATTCACGTGTTTGAATAGATTGTTTTCATTTGATTTTCCCTGTTACGGCCCACCAATTATGCGGTAAATCCTTAATTAAACAGGCCACTGTGCCACTTTCGTGAAAATTCTCAAGAAAAATGTCTATTTTACAGTGGCCAAGAGTAAAAAAAAAAAAGGTTAAAGAAAGGATAAAAAAGTAGCAATAAATAATCAAGATAGCCAATTTGCTGTTTTACTTGGAAACTATCAGATTGTATCAATGAGTTACATGTTATATACAACCAAACAGCTAAATTACAACACAATAAATCCAATAACATACTGTTTTGCCTACATAGTACATACTAAACCTCATCAAGACTAACATTAATCATATAAATAGTTGGACAATGGAGACCATCAAACCTGATTTCTGTGACAATTATTCTTCACCAACTACATTTGCACGGGACAAAAGACCAGGATATTATACTAAAGATAACAAAAGTATATATCTATAGTCTATACTGATGACCAGTTACGAGTGGGGCTTGAAGAATCAGCACGACCGTTTCGTTTCTTTCTGTATCTCCATGCAACTTGAATTCTTCTGGCTGCAAGCCCTCTCCAGTAAGGAGATTCATACCTGCAACAAAACATATGCCAACCCCGTTGTATTTTTCTCGTAGACAATGTCAAGGCAATCCGTGAATATTGATATCGCGAATGGAAAACTACCTGATTGCCCCTTGAACACGCGGGCTTCTCAAGAATCTAGCGAAAAAACTGGTCACTTCTTCAAGATCAGCACTGCGCAGTACAAATGCTTCGACATTGGTCAAGCATCTCACCAGCCGATTGCTCAACAATCTATGTCCTGGAATTCTGATTCTTTTTCCATCTGGAAAAGATAAAGATGCAAAATGTGGTTATTAGGGGAAGTTTCTGTAAAATTTAATGTCTAAGGGGGTGTTTGTGTAATTAAGTAAACCTCAGGGTATGTTGGTGTAATTATCCCCAAATTATCAGGGAGCATCATTTGCAGATGTACCTGTATTTACAGAAGAATGTTCAAGGCACTACGTGAGGAGTTCTTCTCCACAAACATTTCCTTCAGACAAGCGAACGGCAATAAAATCTTCCCCAATGCTCTCCATTTTCCCACGAATTATAAATACCATTTTATCAACAACACCACCATGAAACAAAATTTTACTGCCTTTGATGTATGTTTTCGTTCTTAGTCTTTCGCATATAGCATCAATGATAGGCTCATCCAGCATTTGAAAAATTCGGACCTGTAATTGGAAAAGAAAGAGATAAAATTCATCAGCAAGAATTATATATGTGCGTGTGTATATATATATATATATATGTATGCTCAAGCAAATTATCAGTTATAACTTACTTTCTTGACAAACTTAAATAGATGGCGCCTAATATTTCTCTGAAGGTCTTCTGGTAAATTCTCCATTAGCATATCTTCATTTACCCCTCTCGTGGCAGCCCAATTGAAGCGTTCTGATTCTCGAACTTGCCTTCAAGAGAGAGGCACATTATGATAAAAAATGGATCCATGACATTCAAGAATTTTAATGAAGATCACTACAGTGTGGTTTGTAATGGAGAGAAGATAACGAACGGCAAAGGAAAAAAAAAAATCTCTAGCAAGATAATGCATTTTACCTTTTTAGTTCTAAGGGCAAGCGACGGTGACTCATCCACTGCTCAACATCACAGCGTCTTAACGACATTTCTAACCTCCTGAAGGGGAAATAAATAATATAAACTTTATATTAAGATAACAAACAAAGAACGCACAATAGGATAGTAAGTTACTAAATCCAGAAAATCCCATGTAACTGCACCTGCGTTCGAGAGCTTGGAGAAAATTATGCATATTCCCAATGAGCAGAGCAAAAAGAAAGAGGCCTAACGCTATGATAACCAGGATGAAAACAACTTCCAACTCAGAATAGCTTGGAACTTGATTCCCAGCCAGTGTACTGATTTGCTTTTTTAATAAGAACAAACAGAAGGATTAATTTCAGCATTTTATTGCTATATTTTCATAATATCATGGAAAGAAAATAAACAGAAGCAATATTGATGTTATTGCCTAAAGCAAATACCTGGAACCCCCAAAAAAATGAGTAGATGTATCTCGTCCGTACTTTTGTGCGGATCGTTAGATTGACAACATTTTCGAATATTCCAAAGCAATAACCATCTTTCTGTAAACAAGCTGCTGTTGTTGTACTGTTCTTCCACTTCTTCCACTCAGGATCATTTTCAAAGGTCTTATAATAATTTCCATATCCGCAGTCAAAAAGATTGTTGTTGCTGCCAGAATTCACTTCTTGAAAGCAGTTATTGACCTTCTGCATGAAGTGTTAGTAAAAAGAGCTCTCAAATTCAATGCCATCAAAATATTCAAACACATTGAAGCTTTCTAAGTATGAAAACTAATTCAGAAGTGCTACTAACCTGTAGGCCGAAGATGTACCAGCATGACCCAAAAAAATGACTGGTCAAAATTAAGATAATAATATTTGTGACAAAAGGTGCCCATGTTGAGTCGAATGTGGATCCAGTTGGAGACGGGCCGTCAACCAAAGGTAAGAATCTAAATAGTCTGGGAATATATTGTAGCAGAATGGCTATCTGTAGAAGAACTTTTCCACAACTGAAACCAGTAGATCCTATGCAATCCTTGAAGGCCGAGAAAACGATAATCTACAGAATGCAAAGAACCTGGTGTTGGTGGCTTTCATAAAGTACTAATGGAAGAAATGAAGTCCTTTGATGTACATATATTACCTGTGGCAATGGCAGTACAACAAGAAGATCAATGAAAAAATATCCCAAAAAATAATTGAGGGCAATCTTTTTAGGCTCATCAACTAAATCTCCAGCTCCCATGACAGTGGATTCGGGAGCGACATAAGCCACCCTGAACTGCAAAACAACAGTTTATCTTGGTTTTGACCAGATAAAATGAAGTAAGCATCAATAATGAATAGCTTCAACACAAGGAATGAGCAAGTTTACCTGAATAAAGATATAGATCAAGTAAAATAAGTCAGTCAAGCTCCTCAAGACGACAAGTCTTTTCGTCAAGGGCCAATCTAATGCTACGCACCTGTTCCCCTGTCAATTAAGTAACGGAGACAAGGGAGTTTGTACTTTGTTCATGTGTGAAACTTTGTGACATAACAGTTCAGAAGTTTCTATTCTAAATTGGAAACAATGGAAATTTCAGTGACCAGATGCGAATATGGAAGAAGAAAGCAAAGGACAACTAACTTTACGAAGCTGACCTTTTGCACGTATACCACAAATACGAAAAACGGGTCTAAAAATGCTGCAAACAAGCAAGAAATCACGAAGAACTTGTTCCACCACTGAACAAACTTTGCATGAGGACTCATAATTCCCGGAATCCAACCAGTCAGAAAAGAGTACATTCTCTTTGCGCAACCTTTCACATCTCCACAAAGCATATTATGAAACTGGAAAAACAAGTAAATAAGAATTCATATAAACCTTTAGTCAAAGAGAACAGCTGAAATAATCATAATACCTTGACATGAACTATCTCTGATTTCTTTGACTGCTTCTGTGGCCTCTTAACACTGTTAAACAAAGGGCAAGTCGTGCAGTATGGATCGTTACACATTCCCAGTGGCCCAGATTTCAAAAGATGTTCGTTTTTTACCACACAATCGTTGTCCGATGGCCAATCGTTGTTCTCATTTCTATCAATTGAAGGATATCTTTCTATTTCAGGCTCGGTATTTGTTTGCCTTAACGAAGCTCGAGGAGGGTGAAAGATGAACTCATTGTTTCGACTAGTATATAATGGACCACTCATTGGTACAATGGAAGTTCTTCTTTCTTTTCTCAAAGGGCCCGTGAATCCAACGAGGTTTTGTTCGTCTTCAAAGGAATCACGAGAGTTTGAAGGGATAAACATTGATGCACTTCTTGTCCTGCTTGAAAAAACTCTGGGATTGTGGTCTGAGCGGAAGGTGCCGGATGATAACATAGCTATCTCATCTCTTTCAGAAGAATCCATTACTTAAAAGACCTGCAAATTATTTTCAAACTAGCCCTGATATGAAAAAAGAAATTCTTGGAGTTTTGGCATTACACGGACCATTTGGAAGTTTTCTGGAAATAAAAGAAATAATATACATTGCCAAAACATATACGCTGATATGCCTTTGTTCTTTTTATAATTGTTACATAATTTCAGCATTTCATTTCGTTAGTTCACTTGTAAGACATTTCCATTTTTGTTTTCGAAACCCCGTGACATGGAAGCTGCTAGCACAAGGCAAACCAGGAACTATAATCTTCTGCATATTTTCTCTGAGTTAACAACATTGAAAACCCTGCATGCTGTATAAGTAGCAAAGAAACAACGATTCATAAAGCCTTTTGCTATTCCGAAATTTGCTCAATCCTCATCGTAATCTAAGCATGAATTTTTAAGTTCTAACTCCCCCCCTTTTTAATATATGCATTAAAAAACCTGTATTTTTTTAAAATGCTGTTGTCTTGTTGAGATTTTCTACTTCACAGGATCTTTCGCGATTATTAGAAATGCCACATTCTCCTATTACAGAAACTGAACAAAAGCAGCATTCAGGTATAGACAACACAGAACCAGAGAACTCCATTATCAAATGGCAAAAGAAACTCCATTAATCCAAAACTGACCTGTTTTAGCAACTTGAGCAGAGAAACAGCACCGAATTTCAGCCCACACTTTGGAGAAAATCCCCAATCAAATTCCAAAAAATGTATGGATGTCAGTGGCTGGGAGAGCTAAGAACGCAATACAGGGAGCTCATTGAGGGAGGAAAGAAATGTTGGTGCTTGTGTGCATTATATACTGAACGAAGACATGAAAAAGAAAGCACCTTCCACCTAACTTCCGAGGCAAAAAGAGAGGGAAAGCCGAAAGGGACAAACACCGGCCACACACACACATGCGGGTGTGTGTGTGTTTTGTGTCCAATAATGTTTGTTATCATTGTTTTTCTGGAAGCAGTCCTATGTATTTGATGAGTTTTTGTAAATCTATTCTAGTCAATGTAAGAGATAATCTATTTATATTGGCGGGATTTAACTTAGGACTTAAGTTTGTATATGAGAGATTGCATAATTACAAGTCGTACTCCCTTAGATGATAATATTATACAATCAACCTTTTCAAGTTCGAAAAATTACAAATAAATGCATTCTGATTGGATTTTTTGCAAAATCATTCTTGAATTGATTATATCTCACAATTAATTAATTTTTCACTGAACCCAATTCTCAAATGATGATAGACACGTAATTTACCAAGTTTTTTTTAAAGGATCAACACATAATTCATTTGTATATTGGTATTCAAGATGACATTTTTCACTCTCAATTAGCGATGAGAAACTAATTAGTGGTAAAATATAATCAATTAAAAAAATTCATAAAAAATCCAATTGAAATGAGTTCATTTATAATTTTTTAAATTTGAAATGGTAGATTGTGTAATATTTTTATCTAAGAGGGTACGAGTTGTAATTATCCAATCCTGCAAAGGGTGTACATGTAAAAATACTCTTTAATCTAATCTAACACTAATTAAATATTGAAATTAAATATTATCTATCAAATTTTTATTTTTTAATATAAAATGATAATAACTAATTCAGTTTGATAATCCCCCTCTATTTGAGATTAAAAGGTAGAAAAAAAAGATCTTGAGATAATAGTTAATAGTGTCATACTTTAATTTAATGTAAAAATATATTTAAAAATATTATTTTGTCGGGAATATAATGTTCAATATTCCTCATATAAAAGACTTAAATAAAATTTATTTATCTTATTAGTACATTACAGGCGTGAGAAAAAGAGATCATTAAGCCTAAAATCTGAAAAACTTGATCTTGAGTAAGTCTAACGTGATATTAAAACCTATGATTCCAACCTAACTAGTTCAAAAACACGGACACTTAAATTATTTGAGGTTCCTGACTGGTGCTGATAAAGTTTGTATTTGTTTAGGATCTGCTTTTGGGTGTCGTGCCGAATATGGCGAAATGCAGTCGTAAACAACTATTCGTAAAGGAAGATTCCTGCATATTAGTGCAATAAATAATATAATGCAGTCAATGATTAACTAAAATAATAGGACGAATGTTACCCCAAAAAAAAGAATAATGATAATAGTAATAATAATAATAATAATAATAATAATAATAATAATAATAATAGGACGAAATACGTTTTGCACCCCCCTACATTATATGTTATTGCCTCGTTTACCCCTCAAACTATCAAATATCACACTTAATCCCCATATTCAAATTTTCAGATCATATTAATTACCTTTAAAGTTACAAAAGCATTAATATTTTAAATTCAACTTAAAATTATTGATGAATAATGTGTTTGATCTAACTCACTTGATCCTCAAATATGGTATCACATTATTCAACATGGTAATAAAGCATGTTCTATTCCATGTTTATCTCTTTTTTTTTTGTAGGAATTATTATTTTTTTGGTAGGATTCCATGTTTATCTGTGTTTGTGTGTGTTATAGCTAAAACTGAAATAGAGGAATTCAGAAGGATGTTATTGTTTTTGTGAGAAACATTTAATGTTGAAATGTTTTTTGGGTAAAAATTGATGAGGCACAGCTAATTTATGCAATTAACTTCTCCATGAGGGCAATTTTCGTTTCAGACTAGGAATCTGTAACTTTCATATAGCTATGTTGATCGATCATTTGCTTGCTCTGTGTGTGTACATATTTCCCGGTTCTGTTATTGCGGTGTGTACATATTTCCCGGTTTTGTTATTGCGGACATATTTCATTGGCAAGCAATAATTATGGGTCTGATGAATAATGTGTTTGACCTTACTCACCCTCAGAGGGTTGTCAAAACCATTATATATTGAACTCCACATCTTAATTATTCGATGTAGGATACTTGACATACCCACGTCACGCCCAGGCCTGCATAATGCGGAACAAACTGGAGCATGAACATTACAGGAATCGGAACATCTGCAAGCCGGGAATCGGAACATCCGGCGAGGTGGAGAGACAAGTCTAGAATCGAACCTGCTCTGATACCATGATGAATAATGTGTTTGACCTTATGATGGGGGTATGTCAAGCCATTATATATTGAGCTCCACATATTTGATTATTCGATGTGGGATACTTGACACACTCCTGTCACGCCCAGGGCTGCAGAAGACGGGACAAACTGGAGCGTGAACATTGCAGAAATCGGAACATCTGCAAGCCGTGAATCGGAACATCCGACGGGGTGGAAAGACAGGTCTAGAATCGGACATGTTCTGATACCATGATGAATAATTTGTTTGGCCTTACTGATCACCCCCAAAAACTAGCTTTTGGGGGTGAGTAAAGCCAAACACATTATTCATCAGGTTTCTCATGATAGTCACATTCTGGTGGCATTTTCCTAGTTATGTTACCTTTCATTTTCCTCCAGATTATCTTTTCAAGTCTCGTAAGCTATAATGTAGCGACACTTCTAAAAATATCATTTTGTCATATCGTATCATGTCGGACATCTCATACACTCATCACGTGGGTAAAAAAATATCCGTATCGTTCTATCTATATTGTGTCACCATGTCCGTATACATGCATAATAGCTTCTAAGGTGTCTCCCATCCTTTGCCTAATTGTTCTTGTAAATCTTATATCGCTCTTCTTGTTCAGTGCAAATACACTAATTATACAATTGTGTGTGCATTGTCTTGGTGGTTTTGTCTGTCTGACCATTAATATATACATTCAGCGTATCATGATCCACGAAAAAGTATTTTAATTTGTTCGGTCAAATTTCTTTTAATTTCTTTTTCTCTTTCACATATTCTCTTGATGAAATGAGCAGGTATCTTTTAGGACCAAACTTTTCCAAGCACCCTAATATCAAAGCAATGGAAGCATATGCCCTGACATATTGAGGATCGATGTTGTATTTTGTGGTATTGATGTTGTTATAATGTGTTGAATGATATTTGATGTTGTTGTAATGTGCTACTGATTTAATATTATTTAATGTTGTTGTAATGCTTCTTAGCTCTAAATTTTAATTATGTACACTTCTAAAAATATCATTTTATCATATCGTGTCGTCATGTCGAACATTCCTCATGTGAAAAATTAAAAAAAGAATAATCTATTTCGCCGTATCTGTATCGTGTTGTGTCCGTGTTGTCATATCCGTATTCATGTATCATAGCTTCTTAGGTTATTGTTGCTGTTGTAATGTGCTACTGTAATATTATTGGAAAAAATGTAAAATTGGGACACCAACTACCCCTACCTTGCAGTTTTGGGACATACTTCTTTCTGATAGCAAAATCGAACCTATAACTCAAAAATATTGCATTTTTAGGATAATTTTCACCGAAAAAATGATATGTACACCAAAAATCACACATTGTTGACACGTGTCATATTATGTATCATACTTAGTCCATGTAGATAATTTTATTGTTCATATTAGAGCCACATGAACCCTTATTTATAGAAAAATCTACATACAAATATATATATAGGACAAATTACATCAGACTACCCTTACAATAGGCGAAATTACAAAGCAGGACCTCTAATTTGAAAAATTACATATTGATCCCTTACCTTTATGTTCCGTTTGAGGTCCCTCCGTTCCGTTAGGGTTCCGTCAAATTTGACCCATGTAAAGACCAAAATACCCATGGAGACTATTTTGCAATATACACAAAAGTGAGGGCTCGTTTTGCTAAAAAATTTGACCACAAGGACTATTTTGTTATATATTAAATGTTAGGGGTCGACTATTAATATTTATAAATTTTAAGGATTATAATGTACATTTTTTTGTGTTTAAATTATATTTTAAAAATAATATTTATAATTTATGTATAAATAATTAATAAATTTATTGTTATTGAATTTATGAAATTTAAAAATAAAATAAAATTCCAACAAAGAATATCATTGTCTTAATATTTATCATATATTAAATAAATATATTTTTTAAAATTCACATAAGTTACATTTATTATATTTCTAAAATAATTAAATATAATATTTATAATTGTAAATATATACATAAAAATAAAATTATACTATTTATCATATATAATATAATATGTTTTATTTTTATTCTAATCAAATGTAATATTTTTATTCATAAATATATATATTTTTTATACAAATTTATATTACATACATACAAAAAAAAAAAACCAAACCAAAAGGAAAAAATAATAAGAAAACTACTTAATTAAAGATAATATCAAAAAATTTATAAGAAATCCTACTCTTTAATTTTAGAAAATAGACATTTAAAACTAATTGAATATAATATCTTAATTAATGTAAATTTTATATTATTAAAATTTAATTTTATTATTTTTTATGACAACCAAATTTTATTTTATTTTTAAATGTAATTAATCAAACCTTACATTTTCTAACAAATGGGAACCTCACTTTTATGTATATTACAAAAAAGTCTCAAAGGGTATTTTGATCATTATAGATGTCAAATTTGATGGAACCCTAACGGAATGAAGGGACCTCAAATGCAACATGAAGATTAGGGACTAATAAGTAATTTTTCAAACTAGAGGTCCTGCGTTTTAATTTCACATATTGTGAGGGTAGTCAGATGTAATTTGCCCTTATTTCGAAACCAGCATCGTGTTTCTTGCATCGAGACCTTCAATTTGATGTATGATATATCAATACATTTGAAATCTGATTTCTACAAATTTGGCCTTATAAATTATGCCCGAAAAATTTGAATGCAATATTCCCTAAAATTCCGTTTAAATGGGTTGAGTGTTACATTTTATAAAGATGAAGGTGATAATCACACAGATCTAAAAATTAGGGGATAAAATACACTAAGTCTCAAAGAATAAGAGGATGAAATTAATTGTAAAAATGATGAAAGTATAAATATATTAAAATATGTTAATTATAAATAAGTTAATTTGTTTGTATTCCATTTTCTTGCAAGCTCTCGAAATAACCAATTTTATTGTGAAACATATATTCAACCTACTTTATCAGTACTTTTAATAAATCGAACCACTCTTATTTTTTACCTTCTAACATACACAAAATCTATATTTAAAAAGAAATAAAAAACAATTAAAGCCTTCAAAATACTAAATATTATGCAATGATCAATAAAATAATTTTTAAAGCATAAAAAGTTTTAAAACTAAAGAGAAAAAGGCATTGAGTCAAAAGTAACTCAATTTGAATTAATATTTGTTAGTCAATTAATTATTAGGGTGATTTACCGTATATTTAGACCTAATTACAATACAATCCATCATTATCAGGAAATTATATTTTAGTTCCTCAAAATTTTGTCTGGTCTGAGGTTCCTTAACGGAATTTGTAAAAATACACTTATATTGTAACAGTTTTATGAGTGTTACATTGAATATATGATCAAAATTTCAAAATCATCCCTAAAATTTACAAATATAAACAAAACTATCTTTACAAATTGTGAATTTAAAACAAACCAGGGGTATTTTTGAAATGACATAACGTAACACTAGGGAACACAAACTGTTCTCAAAGTTAGGGACTAAAATATAATTTCTCGATAATAATTGATTATGTTGTAATTAAAGTCTAAATGTTGGGTAGTCAGATATAATTATTTCTAATTATTAAATTAAACTTTGAATTTTTAGTTTTTTTTTTAATTTTCGTGCATAACACACGACATACACTAATATATTATATTATAAATATAAATTTTATATTTGCTATACAACTTTGTCATGATTTGGACAAGATGATCGTATGTTGGAATTGGCCTTAAAGTAAAGTTGGATTTAGGATTAACGTTGTGTAGACGTACCATCTTGCTGGCGACTGTTCTGTCCTGATAATTTTGGACGCTACATTAATGTTGCAAGTTGAAACCAATTGATTCTGATGGGAACCCACACTTAATTCTCATGTTTCACGCCAATTTGTATTAATAATGAAAACCCACACTTACACACCAAAGCAATACATTTTTGGCATGAGTCTTCCAAAAACTCAGTGGCATTATAAATTTAAATTTCACGTTTATTAGCTAATAATGTTTGCGTATCTGAGTGATCTCACCTCGTCAACAACTTTTTTTGAGTGAATTTGTCCAAACACATAATACTCATCTCCGGAAATACAATTACTATTGGTAAAAACAACTTTACACTTTAAATGATTTCTCCCGACTCAATCCATAAAAATAAATTATAAAACCAAAAAATAATACTCACTCCGGTAAATATTACTCTTCTTCTCGACAACACAACTAAAAAATATAAGCGCTGGTGGTATATATCTCATCTCACAAAAATTAATAATAGAAAAAAAAACACCCCCCGAAAAAAATGTTGATGATTTACATCTCCTGCACAAATCGAATAGAACAAAGTTCAAGAGAAATTTGTTTATACATATTAATATTTTTTAAAAATATGAGAGAAATTTCAGACAATTAATACACGGTTACAAAATTATTTTACATTTTCTATTTTATTGTGTGGATGACCACCATAGGTGATCAGTAACCACCATAGGTGATAGTACAAATCATTACAGTCGATTAAATACAAACACTTAAATTCTAAAATCTCTATCATTCTCATTGATATTAATAAAACGAGAAACAATTAAAGAATAGTAAGTGTACGCTCTCTCTCAAGCTTGACTAGGACAAGTATTTCAATCATTCATTTGAGGATAAGAATTTGATGGACGTTGTTGGAATTCATCTTATCTTGAGAAGGAAATATACACCACCAAAATTTCTTTGGACACCCCTCCGGTGGGATTGTAGTTCTGTTTTCGTTTTTTGTGTGGCGTCTTGTGGACCAAAAAAAATAAAATAAAGATACGACAAAGTATATATAGTCAAGAAGAATCCGTGGTCATCTATATATATATTTTTACCTATATATATAAGCGCGGTAATGGGTTTTTCGTCGTCCGAGTGTAGAATCGTGCGAAGCATGGGATTATTGCCTCCTGTATGCCAAAACGACGTCGTTACTGTTACGTGGAACCTTCAAGTTTCTTATTCTTTCCTACTATCGTTTTTCTTCGCCCTCCTCAGATATCTTCTTACTTATGTAGAATCTTCAGATTGCAACGTGTCTTTCCACGTATCATTCTCTGCCCCTAATCGTACAATTTTATTTATGAAAACTTTCATTAATTCTTTTTGAAACCTATTGTATATATGGATTTTCCGATATGGGATAGGCGGTGCTTCTTTGCTGGAGTATTTTAGTACGGTGTTTAGGAACCAGAACGGGTATATTGAAGAAATTGAGCTTTTTTGGCTTGGCAGTATTAGAGTTTCAGTTGTAGGACTTTGCGGTTCCTGATCATTCTCTTCAGGAATCCTCGCGAATCTTCTTCAAGAATTGGTTTCTCTTCAGCTATAATTGGTCATTCTCTTCAGCTATAATTTTTGTGTTTGTTTTTAGATTTTCAATATCTTTTTAATCAGTTTAAGCTTCTACCTGATTAAGCTGTTTGTGCTCGCATTTGAGAAATGGGGTTTGGTTTGATGTTATGTTCTTGATGGATTTTAAGCTGAAAGAATTGAAATTTCTGACAATCTTTGTGAGTTTTATGGGAGTAGGGTGGTGAATTTGGGGTCCAGTCCTCCATTGTTGTTATCACTCTTCCTTGTCTTCTTGAAAGGCAAAAGTTTGCACCCTTTTATGTTAATAGAGTTGGCAAAGAGTATGATCGTGGGTTATTCACATAATTTGCTTAAATGAGGAGTCTTGTGTGGACAAGGGAATGGGGTTTGAGTGCATTTTTCTTTTCAGTTATCGGATTCGGAGGCATTATTGCAGTTGTTGTTAGCTCTTTCTTTTCTCCTTTTTATTTCTTTTCTCCTTCAGTTATCGATGCATCTTTTAGTCACAGTGTTAGCTCTTTCTTTATGTATTTGACATTAAAGGGTTCTGGATGGTTTTACCATAATTCTTTCGTATTCAAGGAGATAGGTGACATAATTCGCATAAATATAGTAAGTCTCTCTTGAGCTGCTTTAATGGTAGTCTTTACATTTTCCCTTTCACTCGTAGTGTGGGGAAGAAGTGCTGCTTAGCCTAATGAAAACGTGCTTCTCGTTTGGTACATATATATACATTTCAGGATGTGTTTGTTTCTGTATGTGCAGATCCACGTCAAAAAGAAGGTTAAAGAAGGCATATCCTTTAATTAGATTTTGATTAAATTCAGAATACTAAACTCCTAGCTCGTTAAACCCTGTTCTTGTGTATTCCTTCCTTGTTGAAGTTACCAGTATGCATGTGTTACTGATTATAGATCATGTGTTTATTTGCAGATATGAATTTTATTTGTTTTTATTAAGCTGTTCCTTTTTAATGTGATTTTTGAATTTTCGTTGCCATTCTTAAACCCTGTTTTAGCATAACATTTAAGTGGGAAGGACAATCTTAATCAGTTATTGATTCGAAAATAATATGATGGAGTATAAGTCAGTGTTAAATTCCTTTGGAATTTGTGGATATTTTCTGGTATGTTACGGGTATTTAGGGGATATATTTTGAGTATGAGGATCTTTTTTATTTTTCAATTTATATTTTAGTGTGTGAGACGCAAAAGGTCGGTGGGTTTGAAGTTGAAATTGATGAATGTAATACTGTAGGAAGCGTTTTTTCTTATTGCATACTTAGCTTTATCTATTGGAATTTGAATTTTCATATGTTACCCTTTCCCAAACGAAATCTAGAGCTTTACCCATTTAAGTATAAACAGTACATTTGTCAACATCATGCATTAAACACATATATTTCGCGACACCTTTTATTACACTACTAAAAATATGATTTGAAATGGTTATCTCAAATTATCTCTCAAGAATTTTATAATCTTTTTTATGATACTTGCACTATTCGTTTAATTGATCTAACTCGTTCAAGTTTAATTTCAGGTTAGTTAGCATATTCCTGTCTTAAATTCATTTACACAAAATTTTCTTATCACATATTTATATTCAATTATTGGAGTTTCCATAAGAAAATTAATTTATTTTAATACTCTGGTAATTGGACAAGTTTATCGACAGCTTTGAAGGTACTCTATTTTGTGCACCAAATGTGTGCGTGGGAGAAATTACTGATTAATTGTTTGTGATTGGTTCTAGATGTTCAATATGTTTAAGAATTTAGATTTCATTATGCAGATGTATTGAAAGAATTCATTGCAAAAAATAGTGTTAAAGTTTAGGAAATTGTTGGAGAAAGGTAAATTGAGTTTGGAGAAGAAGAAAAATCTGGCTCGTACTGCTTTGGATACACAATCAACTTCAGTTAAGGTACGTAAATATCTATCATCTCAATTAATATTTTTCCATCTTGATTCTTGGTGAAGTGATTATCGTCCATGTTATATCACTAATCATGCATTTTATTTTGCAATTAACTTCTCCTCTGTTGTAATCTTGTGGATTTAATATTCTTGGAGTGGTGGTATAGGTTTCAATTTCTCCCTTTCCATGTCAACTGTAAGCTCAAAAAAGTTGCCTCTTTTTTTTTTTTTTTTTTGGTTGCATACTTTCTGAATTTATAAAATTCATACAGGTCAAAAAGAAAATCTTTGTTATGGATGAACTTTTGGATTAATCTTGTTGTAGTAGGCCTTTAAATAATTTGTTTGGAAATAAGCTCGTAGAGAAGAGTGTGAGAAATTTAGTTGAAGCAATTAAGCTTTTTTTTTTTTGAGATGTATATCCATTCTTGTATAAATACCTGATTTTGTCCTATATACGAAGGTGTTCTATAAAAAAATTCATTATATAGTTTTAATCTGTTTGATTAATGGAAAAACTGAAACTAACTTTATAAGCCTTTTATTCCTTATAAAGAAAAGAGGAAACGAAAGATGTTTGAGTGTACTAAATTGAATGTTTTCATGTGTGTGTGCTTTGGGTGAGAGGTAGGGTAGGAATGTGAAATTATGAATAAATGTATGTCCATATGTATTTGATAGTGAGAAACGTGTCCCGGAGAAGGTAACAACCTGGACAAACATAGGGATTAATCCTCTGTTGTTTAATAGGCCCAAGATTCTTAAACCACTCAAAAGCTTCACCTTGATTGATGCACAAAAACCGAATCTTTTTTAGAAGAGGGCTGCCCTTGGGAAAAATCTTGGTAATAGTAATTTAGGGTCTAATTTCAACTTAGACAATGATAAGAAGGGAAAAGAAAGTAGTGGGAGAGAAACATTGGATGCTATTAGAATTGATGATCAGTCAAACTTATACTATGATTCTGGTGATTAAATATTGGAGAATAATAGCAATGAAAAAAATGGCATAAGCAGCTCTCCAGCTCACTCACAACAGGAGATCACAAGGGGAAGGAGGCAAGGGCTCCCGACGAAGAATTTGATGGCCGAAAGAAGCTTAATGATAGGCTTTACATGCTGAGATCAGTTGTTCCAAAAATCAGCAGGTATGATATTTATGTTTTAATTCTTTCTGTTGATAATCATTAGCAAGGTGCAGCATATTTCTCGTGAATTATATGGTACAGTTTTCTTGCATGTTTTTGATATGGAAGAAGCTTTAGGTTTGGTATTATTATTGTTATTTTCTTGAACTTGTGTTTGTCTGTTGAGCTCCTCATTATTGATGACTTTATTAGTTTGATTATTAATGAGTAGCAAAATCTTATGAATGACATAACTTGATTATTTATGTTAAGGAATATAGATTATCGCATTTACTTCAGTTTCTGATGTCTACCATATATAAATATATTGTGCTCCTATATTGACAGAAGTTCATGCGTTTTATCCCTATACTCCACTAGATAGTTCCTGAAGAATTGTCATTCTGAAATTTCTTACGTCGCTTTTTTTTTTTTAAAATTTGTTACGTCACTTGATTATTCTTTTGAAGAGTATTTTTACTTTCTTGTGCCTTTTTTATTTATCGCCTCTCTATGGTCTTTAATCACTAGGATTTTATTTGTCAATTGAACCAATACTATTAGATAACCTCGTTTTATGCATTAATGTCTCCTAATATTTCACATAGGAGTAATTTTACACTTAAATTTTTGTAATTATCCGAAAGTTTTCCTCAATGCGGGGAGCTCATGTGCTGATCAATGTAAGTTTTTCATGAATCACTAGAAAATGCATACGTATCTTCTAATATTAGCATATTGTCATATCTGAAAGATGCATAGTTTAGTGTATCATACCAATATAATTATATTTATTATTAACTTGACTTTGAATGTCCCAACCTAATACAACTTCTGTTATTCACAGGTCGCAACAAAAACTAGGATGTTCAGCTCCCTGAGATCATAGAAGCCATTAAGAATCGTTTATCCTAACTAGACTTGTGTTGTTGGCTTCCATAGGAAGGAAACCATTAGTTCTTAATAGAATTCTCTCATTTTCACCTAATATTGTGATCTATTGAAGCAAGTTAGCTGTGTTTTTTTTTTAATTGAAGTTTTGGTTTATTTTTTTCTCCAATGTTTGTTTTATTATTTTCTCTCTGTCTTTTTCTTTTTAATGGTGTTTCATCACAGAGAAAAATAATACAATTATCATCTACAACTTGAATTTTTCTTATGTCGACGGGCATATATTACCGTCTATGATGCACAGACACAGACACGGCGACACGGATACGACACGACACGACACGGACACGGTTCCGACACGGCACTGACACATGTCCGACACGGCAAAATGTGTCCAAAAATTAAAAAAAATTCCGACACGTTTAGGACACGGCTCGGACACGGCGTGGATCCGCACGACTTCAAACGTGTCCGACACTCCGACACGAAAAATTCAAAGAAAAATTAATTTTTCCTTTATATTTGATAATATAATTTTTTAAGAAAAAAATAATTATATAATTTTGCTAAAAGATCTAAATATTAATTATATTTATTTTTCTTTATAATTTCATTATATAAAAAAAATGTATTAAGATTATTTATAAAGACTTTAAGGTTTGTTGAATTAGAAAATAATGTATGTTTTTTATGTTTGTAATATTGAATATTTTTATAAATATTATATATATATATATATAAAATTTATTTATATATAATATAGCCGTGTAAAATACCCTTATCTTTATTCATTAGTTGTTAAGCATATGATGCATGGTCCTTGTGGTTCTCTCAATATGAATAATGTGTGCATGAGAGACGGTATGTGTAAAAATCATTACCCTAAAGAATTTTGTAATGTAACATGCCATGGAAAAAATTCATATCCTAATTATAAGAGACGAAATGATGGAAA
>JBBMKE010059352.1:0-18067 GCA_037834125.1 Lippia alba | reverse complement strand
TCGAGTTCGACGAACCCTATTTTTTTTATTCGAAGTTCGGTTCGTCCAATGGTTCGAGTTCGGTTCGGCTCGGGTTCAACTCGATCTCAAGTTCGAACCTAAAATATAATTTTAATAAAAAAATAAAAATAAAATATTATATATATATATATCTATATATATATATACATGTATACATATATATTTATGTGTGTATATATATATATATAATTTTTTTTAAATATAATATATTGGCTCGCAAACCGACTCGCGAACCACGAACAAGAATAAAAAAGTTTGGGTTCGAGTTCAAGTTCGGTTCGAACCTTAGCTCGGTTCGACATCAGCTCGAACTTTTCGAATTTGAATTCGAACTTTAACCAGCTCGATTCGATCAGTTCGCGAACCGGCTCGGTTCGTATACATCTCTACCCTCGGCCCATTAATTGTATAGCACTGCCTATTTTGAGATTGGGATTCCATTTTTTTATGCCTAATTAAACGTGAAATGACTTTTTTACCCTCAGACAACACCTCAAATTAAGACTCATCAAACAATGTTTTATGTTTGTCCAGAAAACCTTGTGTTTAAAGAAGTTAGATTAGCCATTTACAGCCAGCACCACCGACTCGTGCTGCCGCATTTGCACCACCATCACCTTCTCTCCTTGTAATTCAACCACCACGGAGCCAACACCCACCGTCAATCCCGCCACCTCACAAACACATAATCACACACGAAAACATATAAATACGCACGCACAGACCTACCCGCTCATCCAGCAGCGCCGCTGTCGTCGGGGGATGGGAGAAGGCTGTGATGATTTGTTTCTCATGACTTGAATTTTAGTTGGGTTGTGCATCCATCTGGTCGTTTGGTAGTGGTGGGACGTGGATCTAGTTTTTGGTGGGGGTTGGAGTGTGGATCTGAAAGAAGTGCGATGGATCTGGGACCGGGAGAGGTGCGAGCAGATTTGGTCTCTAGTGGTGGTGGTCGGCGGCAGCAGCGGCATCAAAAGGGGGTGATTGAGTTGGGGAGTGGTGCGGTGACGGGGTGGGGTGTTGCGTGGCGGCGTGTTTGAGAGAGGAGGTTGGTGCGGTGCTTGAGAGAGGAGGTCGGCGGCGGGCGTGAGAGTGGTGGTGCTGCCTGGATTTGGGGTTGTGGGAGGGGCCGACTGTCTTTGGGGTGGGTAAGGGATTTTTTATTTTTGGGGGAAGGAGGCGGCTGGGGGGACGGGGAGGTTACAATTTTTTTTTCTTATTTTATAATTTAAAAAATAAAATTCAAATCATTTTATGAGTATATTTTAAATATTTTTATTTTTAAAGAAATCATATATTTCATAATATTTGATCATGTGAATTAATTTTTTCTTTAAAATTTTTAGGTTTTAATTCTTTTATTAAATTAAAAAATAAAGATAATTTAAAATAAAAAATAAAAAGTGAGTAAAAATGGTTTGATAGGAGTTGTATTTGTAAAGGGGCAAATTCAAAATTTCACCTTTGAAAACATGTCTGAGGACAAAAGAGGACGGTGAGTATGTTTTTTTTGGAAGCATGAGGGTTTGATGATAATATTTTATACTACAGGGTTTTTCTGTCAATTTTAAAAATTACAGGGTTTTTGATGCATATAGCTGTGTAACTAAGTACATTTTATCAAAACACATACAATTCTTACAATATCCTTCACTCAAATAATATTTCATGAACAATTTTTGTATGTAACTAAATACATTTAATCAAAATACATACAATTCTTCTAAAATCGTTTAACATACTAATCTACTTAAAAATAAGACAAAAAAGGGAAAGAAAACAAAAACTCTTCCTTGCTGCAGTCATTAATGTTTGATTTGATCTTCGTCACCTTCCCATGAAAGACAAACAAATACAAAATAAATTGATGTAAACAAAAGTGTGATATATTATTTTATATAAATGAAATGTCATCCGTTGAAAAACTCGAAATAGGATTATTATTTGTATGGTTTTTCAAGCAAATTGACTTTTTTTTTAACAAACATCTACCATTCGTTTCTCATAACATCATTTCTTTTTAGATAAGAATGACAACAAATTCTAAAAGAATAGCAATAACGATGATAATAAATTGAAAAAAGCAAAATCTGCATAGCTAGAACCCAATATAATTTGATCAAAGAAATTTGCAGAGAAAGAAAATAGTCAACCTCATAGTCATAATTCTCTTGAAAAAGAGATTCAAACGTGATTGAGAGAAGTGGTGTGAAGAAGAGAATTATGAATTATTTAGGAGTTCATTAATTTGAAATTTTAGAGGAACTAAAAAATTTAGGAATTGATAATGAAATTTTGAATAAATTAATAAAATTTGAGTGGATAACCATATTAGAGAAAACTCTTATTAGCAGTAATAATTTACTTTTACATATAATACACTTCATTAAAAAGTGTGGGGAAATATTTTTACTACTACATTCTTAAAAAATTGCATTAAGAAAAGTGTAGTAATAGTCTTTTTTTTTAGTTGATAGTGTACGACATTATGTAGAAATCATACAATATTTTGTCAAAATAAAAAATTAAGTAAAAATTTTGTTGGTAGTGTACGACATTATGTAGAAATCATACAATATTTTGTCAAAATAAAAAATTAAGTAAAAATATAATGCCTAACTGAAAATTTATCACACATTATTCTATATATAAAAAATTATATGATATTTTTTTAAAGTAAAAGGTTAATTTATTATTTTTACTAACTTTAACGGAAGTAATTAAATGTGATTCACTCAATACTTTAATGTTGTATTACAGAGAATGACCGAAATATCGACATTATTAGATTCTATATATGTATTCACCATTTTTTATCGTGTAGCACATAAAATTCAATACAAGTAATTGGGCTCAATTTAAACTTGTTAAATAATATTTTATATACGAAATGCTTGACACACTATATTGAGGTAATACTTAGTGCCTCTCTAGCCGTTCCACACATGCGTAGATGTAGGTACAATTATGAAGATATAGACGGACTGATGACAAAAAATTATTTATAATATTTTAATAATTATTCAATTTGATAATGGACAGAAAAACAATAGGACACCACGAAATTGAATTTTTTAGAAGTATTTATCATTCATAAAATATATACCAAGATAACTTGCCATCATATATAATACAAGAATTATGGATGAGATCTTTAATAAAGTATTAATTATCACGTTTTCGAAATACTTTTCTAGTGGCTGATGCCTACCCCATTTAGTAATGGGACGACGAAGGGTCCGGAAACTTCAAGGGTTATTATTAGAAATAATGCATCACTAATTTAAACTCATTAAAAAAGAAAATTTTGAATTAGTATCATAGAAATAATGCAATTAAGTAGGCACAATTTCATCCGGAATCAAGTTCAAATTATAATTTTTAATATTTATTGGAGTCTTACAGTTTACCTTATCCTAATTTCTATATATTATGTAAAATAATATTTTTATAAAAAAAATACAAATTTAATCCTATAAATTTGCAATTTTAGCAATTTGGTTCTATTCGTTTTAAAATTTGCGATTAAGTCTTGTAAGTTTGTAATTTTGACAATTTTGGTCCTGCCGTTTGAAATTTGCAATTAAGCTTTGCAAGTCCTAAGATTTTGTAATTTATGTCCAATTTTCGCAAGAAAATTTATTAGTTGGCCGAATTAGCCACGTGACTCATTTCTTTGCTGATTTAGCGGGATGACATGACAAAAATATTTGATTTGTATAAGAAGTTATTTTACATGTGGCATATCCGATAGAAGAATTAAATAAAAAAATATAATTATATTTGAACGAAAATGTCGTATCGTCTAGAGAGCCTATAAAAAGGTGACTCGCTGAGACAACCAACTCATTATCAATAGAAAAAAATAGTCAAACCAACCCAACTAGCTGGTCAATATCAGAGATCTTATTGGCCGACAAACCGAAAACAAACAACTCACAAAAATATCTATGTACTTGTTCTAGTATAGAACAACTGAGATTTTTTTATTTGTATGTGGTGGAGCAGCTCAAACAAAGAAGAGTTTGTCTCGTTTTGAATTCATGCACGATCCGTACTATCTGAATTCAAACATAAATTGTAAAATTTTAGAATTTGCAGGACTTAACTACAAATTTTGAAACAAATAGAACCAAAATTGTCAAAATTAAAAAATGATAGGACTTAATTGCAAATTTTAAAATCAACATGACTAAATTGAAAATTGCAAATTTATGAGACTAAATTTGTATTTTTACTGGTTTTTTTAATTATCAAGAAACTAATTAAAGTTTAGAGAGGGAGCGCATCGTCAACAGCCATTGTGCACAAATGTTAGTAAAGTTTAGGAAACCGGTGGCAGGCAGCTGATAATTAAGAACTTCACGAAAGATCTAAGGAAAAATGGGTTTTTAAATGGAAGTGGATGGCTTCTTTTTCCTTTTCTGCAAAAGGAATATCAATATAATTTTGTACCAATACTTAGAAAGTAGTGACAAGCTTGTTATTAATTGTTTGACGACTTTTGCGGATAAGTATATATGTATTACATATCTATATTACCATTTTTTAATGGTCAAATTGATCTAATCAAGTGACCAACTTGTTGATTTGGTAGCCTTATATGATTAAAATTAAAAGAATCGAAGAGACTAGGACCAATGCATTTTAGAGTTATTCCGTCGAATTTATTGTTAAATAAGTGGCAGCTTCGGTACCAAATCAGAATCGGTTGTCGATATTTACAGAAGATACGAGCAATCGAGTAACCATATCTGATTATCCTCTTCAAAATTTAATTGGTAAGGATTGTATTTAATTATATTGATTGAAATTAGTTTCATGTTGTGAACGAAGACACCCTCTTCGACTACATTAACAACAGAAAAAAAAAACCTCAATAGATATCATATCATACGTTCATAAGTGATGTTATTGAGAAAACTTTGTAATAATGGACGTTGAGAAGAAAATATTAAGAATCAAATATATTAGCAACTAAACTTACAGCACATCTTTGCAGTTTTCAGAAATTTAGAAAGAAGATTTATTTTAGTTTTAATTTTTGATTAAAATAAACTAAAGTCGATTATAACTTTGTATCTTTAAATATTAATTTTCTAATTTAGGGTTTTGAGAAATTGATCTTATGTGTTTTTTTTTTTTCAAACACACACTCGCAGTGAGAATTCGAACTTAGGTTATTGTCTTCGAGAATAAATTTATTAGTCACTTGAATCAATTGATGTTTGTTGATTCTATGTGAAGTTTCTCTTAAGTTGACACATTTACTCCTATTGAAAAGAAAAAAGAAAAAAAAGTACCTCTTTGGATGGGCCCAGAAAGTGGAAGGCTTGGCGTACTTTGGGCTATTATACATAATGTTTACATTTCGGGCCGAATTCAAAAGGCTGCGCAAAAATAATTAAATAAATAGATAATAAACCCAATGGAAGTATGGAACAACAGTTGTTCATGGCTTCCAGCTCTACAACTTGTAAGAATAGTTGAAAAGAGTTGCTCAAATGCTATGGCTAAAGCAATCAATGGTTTCTCCAAAAGACCTGGTTAATTGGGATGTCTCCTTGACTTAATTGGAATATATTCTTGGAAAATTTTAACCTTTCCAAATGAAGAGAAATTTGTTCTCGGGGAAATTTGTGTTGAATTCTACATCAGTTTTCCTACTTTAAGTACTTTGAAACGCTCAAAGTTGTTATAAAGACCGAAATTATGTTTATTGGGTTCTTTTGGAGCTGAAATAGAAAATTAAAATAACGCTCACTGATGCCAATGAAGAGAGTTGTATAAACCAATACCCAACCGACCGAAACTTTGATATACCAATATTGTCTCTAGATTATCAAACCGAATTTCTCTATTTGGGGTAAAAATAAAAAACTTTTCGATATGGTTTAACTGAAAACAAAGATGTCAAATTTCCGCTGATTTATTTAAAAAAATAATAATAAACATCCTTGTTTAGTGAAATTTTCATCACAATCATTCAACAATGATGTAAATATTCATCATAATCCACAAACATACGAGGTTATTTCAAATATTCAACACAAACAGTCAAAATATCCATCACAATTTCACAAACAAACGTATAAAGTCCAAACTGAAACATAATATTCATCACAATCAATATAAACTTCACTTCAACTGCACTCTTTATTGTTTAATATTTCTCCACAACTACTCATCATGTCTTCAAACATATGCTTAGAAATAATATTTTAATCGATTTCCCAAATCAAATACAAAGCAGGTAAGAAATCCAAATAATAAAAGTAATTTACGACTAGTTTACCATTTACCATTTATCAACCACATCGACAAGAAGTAGCACACTATAATGATGTGTGACTCTATTCCAACAATCGACACCGAATCTACAAACTTTTCAACAAACTAAACAATAAATATGAAATGAAGAATAACTTTGTAAATTTTTTTAAGAAAAAAACATCCATTCATATCTTCTTCATTTCGTTGAATAAATTTATTGGTAGAATTACATTTCACTATTTTGTATTTAGGCCTAATTACAATGCAATCCATTATTATTAAAAAATTACATTTTAGTCCCTAGAAATCGTGTTTAGTCTGAGGTTCCTTAACGGAATTTGTAAAAGTATATTTATGCCCTTGACGGTTTTATGAATATTACATTTAATATATGACCAAAATTACAAAATCATCCCTAAAGTTTACAAATGTAACAAAATAGTCCCTACAAATTATAAATTTAAGAACAAGTCAGGGGTATTTTTGGAATAATATGACGGAACCCTAGGGACCACAAATGATTTTCAAAGTTAGGGACTAAAATGTAATTTTTTAATAATAATGGACAACGTTGTAATTAGGCATAAATGCAGAATAGTTAGATATAACTGTCCCTAAATTTATAATTTTCCTCGTATTATTTGATTGGACTTTAACGAAGTCAATATCAACGACAAATCAAATTTCATGTCGTCCTCGAAGTTAAAGAAGCTTTGAAGTCATCAAAATGCAACCCCAACATTGAACGCGAACTTTGAGCCACGGTAGAAAACATGCATGACAATCAAATTACGAGTGAATCCTGATAATATGGAAAATTAAGAAGAATGCAATTTCCACCATTCGTTGATATCGGAATCATCAAAATTTTTTTCAATTACTTCATGCATGTACATATCTAACTCTAATTGATCTATTTTTTTAATCTTTGGTATCATCTTATGTTACTTCTTTCTTTTAGCCCTCACAACCCTTCTTTTCTACTCAGTCTCAGATGAAGGTGATGAACTTTCATCACTACTATCTTGAGGACTTGAAGTGTGTGATGGTGGAAGTATAGTATAGTCAAACTCCTTGTACTCATCAAAAAATCATAAAGAGTTTTTTGGGCCAAATTTGACATGTCTAGTCCAGTGTCCTCTTCATACATATTATTGAATACGTATTTGACGTATTCCAATTTATGATGGGGGTCAAGCATCACAACAACATTCAACAGCGAATTCATTTTTTCTATATTTTCTTAATATTTGTCAAAAATTTTAGTTTAATTCTCTTTGTCACATCTATTAACATAGGGTCATTACTCCTCAATCACTCAATCATCTTCATCACTAATCTTATAAAAAAAATTTAGATGCCACAAATAACAAACTAAATACTCAAAGAGTAATATCGTACAAACATTACAATACTTTCACCAATCTATCCATTGTAACTCAATCATCTTTTGTCGCCAATCGGAAATCTCTGACTTCCATTGAGCATAAAATTAGCATGGAAATCAGCACCACAAATCTCATATATTTCAAAGACACCCTGAAAAAATAATGTTGTATGTAACAACATGGAAATAGAGTTCCATTGAGTTAGAACATCTAAAGATACTGATTTTTTACTTTTCACTTTTTCTTAACCACATAATTATTAAACTAGCTCAACCTGACAGGTGATTGCTTTAAATATTTAACTACGGACTCGTTCAACAAATTTATTCATACCTTTCAGCTCATCTCTAACAACAAAAGTCATAATATGAGCCACATACCTCATAAGTACATACTTCTCACCCAATGCAGAAGTACACATGTGGATAATCTTCTTCTCTACCAAGTGATACTTGTATCATTTGATGAGGTATTATCAATAACCCAATCAGGTAAGTATTTTTGAATTAATAACACTACTTCATTACCTTTATGAGAAGGACACAAAATGAAACTAAATATCACTTTATGCAATTTTCGATCATCATTGATGAAGTGGCCAGCTAAACACATATAAGTTAATCTTAATGCGAAGTCCATGTATCAGAGGACAACGAGAGGCTGTGACGCCCCGTTTTTCCGACAGGTTTGGTATAATGTCATGAGTGGGTTTAGGCTGAGTTTTACGTATTTTATTTATGTTTTATATGTTAATCTATTAATTATGTGAATTGCTATTAGTGACCTAGGTGTTGTAATTGTGATAATTGTTCTTAATCGTAACTTTGTAAAAATATGTATACTTAATTAAAATAGGTGTCTAAGACCTAATTGTTCTTTAATTGGAATTATGTGGGTCAAAATTATAAGTTTTAGAACTACTTGTTGGGAATAGTGTCCTAGAAAGCCGATTCGTTGTAATTAGCTTCCGAACGTTCCTTATATCACAGACGATCTTTGAATAATAGACGTATGATATAATCATAGGCAAACATTTCTTTAGTGCAAATGCATGTTATGTGTGTTTCTTATTACGTGCGCATGTATTAGAAATCCCATAATCCATCAGGTTGTTAGGGACTTTGTCATTAGGTGAATGACACATGAAACAGTTAGGAATAGTGCCCTTAAAGTCGCTTGTATATCCGCTTTGTAAATCATAGACAATGTTTGAATATAATAACGAATAAAGGCAACACTTCTTTATATGTTCTTGCTTGAATGCTTGTTTACTTTGACCGCACATGTATAAGAACTCCCCTAATCAAGATGACTTATAGGAGTCAACCATCTAGGTGAAATGGTTGATGAGATGGGCCCTATATCACATAAGTCGTGATCAGAAAACACTCCAAGCCGAAGAGTCCTAAAGAAAGTGGGAGTGTCAATTTGACTCGCTCGAGGCTTGCTCGTGTGATCACGCCCTTAAGAAGGGCACCTTGTTTCATGGGGTGTGAAGTGTATTACTTATACATGCATGATACACGGGGGTGTTGTAGGGGAGGTGTGATATCTTAAGCCTTCGGTGTACAGCCGGAGAGGACACCTATGGGTTCGCTATCCCTTGTGAGTATGTATATATGGATGGTTAGGGCAGGCCAGTCCTTCCATCATTGGCGTTGAGGATGGATATGTTTATGATTTAAGTTTTGTTATAACTTGAGGAGTAAATGTTGGAAGATCGTACTCGCCGAGCACATGTTGATCTAGCTCAAATCCGGTCGATTTGAACTGGACAATCTGAGGGTCAGATTTGGGTCAATCAGTTAAGAATTTATTTACGTGGGTTCTTTATTGACCTGAAAACACTAGCAAAAGTGAGCCAAGTTCCAGCTTGGGGGACTTGGGGTTTTGCCCAAGTTTGGCACTCTAGTATTGGATTCTTTAGAGAGAGAATAAATGCAATTAAATGAGTATTAAAGGCTTACGAACTACTGTTCAAAGGGGGAATATTTATAGCCTTGGCCAAATAACACAGTGGTGCGTGTACCACAAGTGAGCATTAATGGCGTTGTATCGTCGATCTGATTATCGGACGATGAAGCTGGCTAAAAGGGAGGTCGAGTGTACCTTCTTCCCGTTTGGGTATAGACGGTAACTGACGGGCAGTAAATACGTTGTAGTATGCCTGTCCTAGTGGATGGGAATTCAGCACATGTCTTAACAAGAGTGCTTTACAGTTCTGGGATGTTCGGTGACGCATGATATCGATCTGGAGGTCGATATTGTCTTCCGGGTCCGCCACTGAGTGTTTGGGGAAAACATCAAGTGGTTAAACCATGGGGACGATACGCTAAGGCTGATCGAGAACGGTGGGATGCATAGACATATATAATTATGCCATGTCAGAAGCCCCCAAAATTACCAGTGTGAAGTTTCACGGTGGTGATTTCATCGATTTGGCATCGGGTAGGGGAACCGTTGCGACTGTTGAAATCGATTCGTAGCTGCAATGATTAGGCGAGTCTTTTGAGTTAGACCGACTTGCCGCCTTATTTAATGCGACGTGACCTTTGAGGAGAGAGGTAATGAGGGTAATTATGGCGTCATTTCGTATTTCGAGACGTCCTCAGCCCTTATTTCACCACTTTCACCCTTTCAGAATCGAACCGCTCCGATTTGCTCAAGGAATTTGTGGCTCTTGTTTTCAGGTAGAGTAACGTTAAAAAGGTAATTTCTAGATCTTTCTTCCTTTTATACTTTTATGGCTCAGTTCAACACAACTAGGGACCCTAGAAAGGCTACTTTCACCCCTTCTCCAAAACAGGAAGACGACCTCGAGGCCTCCCTTTTGCAGGATGAGAGCTTTGAATCAATGGCTGGATATGGTCGAAGGAGAGGGCCATCCGATGGAGAGACCGTGAACCGAGGGGTGCCTGCTTTGACCTCGGGGCCTGGAAATCCTTTGAGGCTGGTGGACGAGCTCGATGAGAATTAGGAGAGGGGTGCCGAGGGAGTTGGAGAACCAGTTGGGAACCTTCCCGACTGACCCCAACATGTGCACGGAACACTCACACATGTCACTCAGAGGGCATCCAAGATTACCACTGCCGAGTTCGCGAAGGCGGAAAAAAAGCTTGGCCTGCACCCCCATACGTAGTTCGAATGCCATTAGCAAGAGAGACGGTAGGTAACCCCCTGAGGTGGGGTCGATCGGAATTTACTATCACACAGTCAAATATGGCTTTCGGCTCCCTCTGCCTCCGATCATCTCAGACTTCTTAGTTCATTTCAACATGTACCCGGCCCAATTGACCCCAAACTCGCACTCTTTGATGCACTGCATGATAATTATCGTGACGTGTTTGTGATTTACTCCACAGATCGAGGATTTCGGGGAGTTCTTCACCTTAAATACTTCTCCAAAGTCCATGTCCGGGTATTTTAACCTCCAGTCTAAGCCACACAGGAGGATAGTATCGATCCCATCCACTTCGCATGGAATAAACTGGAAGTCTAAGTTCTTTTTCGTCGACCTTCCTGTGGTCTCCTCGTTCCGAACTACCTGGGGCTCGGATGACCAGAAGCGTCTCCCAACCAAATCTACTACTTGGCTTCACAACCATTTCGAGCTGCTTCCTCGCCTCAGCTTGCTAGACCATATGAATTTAACGAGGACGGGGAATCTGGTCGAAGCGGGCATTATCTTTGGGACCCGGTGGAGGAACTTCCAACTTGGTCTGTGCCTACTTCGATCGGACCCCCTTCTCGATCAGGATTTCCTTTAGCTTTTGTGAGCATTCAATTTATGTGCATCAGGAGAGGTTTAGGAAGGAATTGAATGATTTGGATGCTGCCATCGCTGATCAAAACCTGGAGATGCCTCCAGCTCGTGGGGAGGAGTATGTCGATCTGGCTGGTTTCTCATGAACACCCCGTATTTCCGAGCCGACGGGGAAAATATGTGATTTAATTTAAGTATACATTTTAATTGAATTTATGTGATTTATGTGAATTTATTTGTATTTTATTGCATTTCATTTAATTTAATTGTCGGAGAATCGAAACCGAAACCACTTTGAACCGAAACCAATTAAACTAAGAAACCAAGAACCGAACCCATGCCACTTGAACAGAACCGGTTCAGCCCCCATATAGCTTGAACCCCTTTCATTTTTTCCTCATTCTTCACTTTTCAAACCAAGAACAAGAGCAAGAAGCCCTCCAATTTTCCAAGTGTGATCAAGACTTCCAAGACCAAAACTTCTTCATCCCTTCACCAAATTTTGAGCCTAAGTAAGTTCTGGAAACCCCACGACATCCTCTATCTTTCCTTCTGAATATTTCATCTTGAATTTGGTTGTATATATGATTTTGGGCGTATGATGGAATAGTAAGGGTTTAATGCATATTTCTTGGTTTTGATCACTTGCATGCATTTTGATAACTTTGGACTTGATTTATGAGAGCTAGATAATGCATTTATGGATGGCATTACATGAGATGAGTGGTTGTGTGCATTAAAGGCTTGTAGCCATATGTGATCATGAAATGCATTTGAATGGGGTTTGTGTTTCTTGCATCCATTTCTTGTTTTTCTTGTTGCATATGTATATACAATTGTTCCTTGTATGATCCTTGTTGTTTTTGCTGAATTTTGAGTGTTGGTTGTGGGTTATTTGGGACTTATGCTTCCTGTTGCATCCATTTCGTCCGAACAGGGGAGGCCGCACGGCCGCGCGGGTTTTGAACGTAAAAAAGGCGCGGCCGAGCGCGAAGTTCGAGATGAACTATTTTGGAAGAAAATAGGTCGCACGGCCGTGCAGTTTTTGAGCTTTAAGCACGTGCAGTCACGCAAAAATCTCGAGCCCTTTGGAAATTAATACCGCACGGCCGCGCGGTATTTACACTGAAACCGCACGCGGCTGCGCGGCATTAATGCCTTTGCATACATGTTTTATTTCGCTCTTTTACGTGATTAGCTCGTTTTCTTCGATTCTTTTGCGACTTGTTTACTTCTTTAACGTGTTATATGACATGTGTTTGATTGTGTATGTTAAGCAATTGCATCATGCATGTCCTTCAATTGCCGTGCATTATTCTCGGTATATATAAATTCTAAGTCTCGAGTTTCTTTGTGTTTCTTTTCAGAGGAGGATCCGGTTGACGAGCCCGAGGCCTAAGTTCTCACGCTCACATCACACCTTTTGCTTTCTACAAGGTGAGGCTAGGACCTTTGTATAGATAAGCGACCTATAGCCTTTACGTAACGTTTTCTTGCCCCGCATGCGAATCTATTATACGTATATGTAAATACGTGTTATATTTAATATGTTTATGACCTTGTGAAATACGCTTGCTTTGAAAGGTTAATATCTAGGTATAGTGAGCCCTTTTTCCGTTAATTCTGTTCAGTTTCTGTTTCTGTAGCGAGGTAATCCATGAAAGATTGGTCTGTGACTGGTTCTGTGTTTATGAGCTCAAGGAGCTATGGGTAAGGAACCCTCGGGACGGTGTAGGGCCGTCGAGGTTAAGCCTGTGCATAGTCTCCATCCAAGATATCACATATGCCCTCGGGAGCTAGGGTAGGTGTGATATGTTGATGCCTCCGGTTATCCGAGGAGGACCCGTAGTAGGTTGGCTACCTCTCGGGGGTATGTATGGATGGTTAGGATCGGCCGATCCTTCCACCAGTTGGAGTTGTGGGATATGTTTAAGAATTTTGTTTTATTTATGTTACGACAAGCAGGTTGGAAGCTCGTACTCGCCGAGCGTTGGTTTCTGTTCAGTTGTGGGACTTATGTATCGGAGTAGTGAGTTTGAAAAAGTATATTAAGCTTTGTTTTGGCTTCCAAAACCTATCTCCGATTTATGAATCCAACCTCACTCAGTGTGTGGATGTGCGTTAGCCCCTTCACTCAGTCAGTTGACTGATTCCCTCCGTTGTTTACTTTCAGTTGTAGGTTTTTTATTGGGGGCTAGGCGGAGAAATGTCAGCACGTGTACACTTACGTGTCTAGGTCCTTAGTGCATACATTCCTGCTTTATTTTGTATCATGTATATGTTATGAATACTTGAACTTTGTATATGAATTTTGGGGCCGTGTCGGCCATTGTACATGTTATTTGGAACTTCGTTGCATGAATGGATATATGCTTATTTGGTTTTTAATTTACATCTTTTGCGCACTCTGAGTCTTGCATAGTTAGCTCCGCCTGGCTTAGTGTGTTTGTTTGGTCACCCGTTCGCTAGGATTTGGATTCGGGTACGGAGTATTTCGTGACCGGATTCGGGTCTTAGTGTGGGGGATGTGGTCCCTACTTGTGGGATACTACATCTCTAAGTGGTATCAGAGCGTGGTTGCAAAACCGGGCTCTAGTGTCGTGATTATGTGATTTGAATATTTGGTTACGTGATTACTTATTTAATTTATTACTTGCGCAATCATACACATACTAAACAACATTCATACATATTGTTGAATTTGTGATTTCAGAATGCCTCCAAGAAGAAGGGATCGCGAGCAAACCCCGGATTTGATTCAACCACCACCACCACCTCCGGTAAATGCCGAGAATATAGTTCAAGCCCTCCTAAATCAGTTGCAACAAAATCAGAGGAATCAAGAGGGCCACGATGCTCCTAATGTCTGTAAGGAGTTCAGAAACAACAATCTGCCATAGTGGTTTGGCGGTGGCGATATCAAAGCCGAGGAATGGCTTGTAGAAATCAAGGGTATTTAGGAGATTTGCCTTGAAAACTCACAAGAGAAGGCTATATGCACGGGCCGGTTGTGCAAGGGTAAGCGGCAAATTGGCTCAAAGGAATGAGGTCCAAACTTTAAAGAACGGGCATGGAATTCACTTGGTAGGTGTTTGTGCAAGAATTTCAGGAAAAGTACATACCCCCAAGAGCCCAAGAGCGACACCTCCAAGAGTTAGTTGATTTGAAATAAGGGAACCGGACGGTGGAGGAGTACTTGTTAGAGTTTGAGCGACTCTCACCTTATGCCACCACATCACCGACAATGACAGCCACAAAGTCCGGCATTTTCTACACGGGCTTCGATAAGAAATTTAAGTGGCTCTCCAAGCCACAAATGTGAGTACGTGCGAGAAGATTACATGAAGGGCTATATAAGTTGAAGCCCGAAAAGCGAGATTGAGGCCTCCACCCTTCTCTACCTCTTCTCAGGGTTCGGGGTCCGGATCTGGATTGGGCAAGAGGCCCATTTCTTCTTCTGCTCGACCACCTATTCCATTAGATTTGCGTCCCTCGGGTTTTGGGAACAAGAAGCCCCGCATTACCAGCCCCGCAGCACCTCTGGCTCTTCCTGCACCGGCCCCTCCAGGTCCTATTGTTCAGGCTCCCGTTAGGTGCACGTATTGTCAGAGGAATCACCTAGTGGAGCATTGTTTAATCTCCAGCGCAAGTGCTATATGTGCGGGTCTTCCAAGCACAAGATAGATACGTGCCCGCATAAGAGTCCAGTTATCCCGGCACGTGCATACGCCCTTGAGGGCGAAGAGGAGGATGCAGAGATTGACTAGAATGCCGTGATGGAAGGTACGATCACCATTCATGCCATATCATTACACGCATTGTTTGATCCTGGGGCCACGCATTCATTCATTGCCCGGGATATTATTGCATCCTTGCCTGTGCATGCGGAATTATGTGCGCATATGTAAGTGGTGAGTTCGCCACTGGGAGGTAGGTTGGAGACGGATAAGGTGTTCAGGGATTGTCCGGTCTACTTCGAAGGAAGGGTTTTCCCGACAGATTTGATAGAGATGCCCATGAAGAAGTATGGTGCGATCCTTGGAATGGATTGGTTATTCACGCACCGAGCTGTTATGGATTGTCGAGAGAAGAAGGTACTTCTGGGTTCAGTGGTGTTTACGGGTGAGCGGTTGAAGACCACCCCGTTTATGTTTTATATGGAAGCAAGTAAGCTCCTCCGGGATGGCGCGACAGGCTTTGTGGCTTACCTTCTGAATAAACCGAAGGACCAAGCCAAGCTTGAAAAGACAGAGGTCGTGAGAGACTTTGCCGATGTGTTCTCTGATAGTCTAGGATCTTTACTATCTGACCGGGACATCGAATTTGTAATCAACCTCTATCCTGGATCGGAGCCTTTCTCTAAGACACCCTACCGGATGGCTCCAGCAGAACTGAAGGAGTTGAAAATGCAACTAGAGGAGTTGCTAGCCTGTGGTTACATATGTCCGAGCATCTCTCCGTGGGGTGCACCAGTCCTATTTGTAAAGAAGAAGGACGGGACCTTAAGGATGTGCATAGACTATCGCGAGCTCAACCGGATGACAGTGGAGAACAAGTATCCCTTGCCCCACATCGAGGAGTTATTTGACCTCTTGCAAGGATCCTAAGTCTACTCCAAGTTAGATTTAAGGCAAGGATATTATCAACTTCGTATCCGGGAAGAGGATATTCCGAAGACAGCTTTCAGCACCCGGTATGGACACTTCGAGTTCGTGGTGATGCCCTTCGGTTTAACGAATGCCCCAGCCATGTTAACAAATGCCCCAGCCTTGTTTATGGACATGATACACAGAGTGTTCAGGCAATTCCTCGACAAGTTTGTGGTGATCTTTATAGATGACATCTTAGTGTATTCGAGGTCCGAAGAAGAGCACGCTCATTACCTCAGGATAATTTTAGAGACTCTAAGAGAGCACAAGCTTTATGCCAAGTTTAGCAAGTGCGAGTTTTGGATCGGCAGAGTCACATTCCTAGGCCATATAATCTCAAGCAACGGAATTAAAGTCGATCCCTCCAAGATTGAGACCGTAGCTCAGTGGGAGAGGCCGAAGAATGCCTCTAAAGTGAGAAGTTTCCTTGGGTTATCGGGCTATTATAGGAGATTCGTGAAGGATTTTGCCAAGATTGCAAGCCCGTTGACAAGATTAACCAAGAAGGAGGCAAAATATGAGTGGAATGACGAGTGCAAGAAGAGTTTCCGAGAGTTGAAGGAACATTTAACTTCTGCACCGGTTCTTACCTTACCCAAAGGATTCGAAGGCTACTCGGTTTACACAAATGCTTCTAAGGAAGGCCTCGGATGCATGTTGATGCAAGATGGCAAAGTGGTGGCCTATGCATCCTAAAAGTTGAAGAAACACGAGAAGAACTACCCCACTCATGATTTAGAGCTTGCAGTTGTCGTGTTTGCCTTGTCGAAGTGGCGTCACTACCATTATGGAGCAACGTTTGAGATCTTCTTGGATCACAAGAGCTTGAAGTATCTATTCTCACAGAAGGATCTCAACAACAGACAAAGGAGATAGATGGAGTGGTTGGAGGATTATGACTGTACGATTCAGTATCATCCCGGCAAGGTTAATGTGGTAGCAGATGCGTTGAGCAGGAAAGCAAGTGTTTCGGTTTGAATGTTGGGTCTTCAGGGCAGGATTCGGTGGTTGTGACTTCAGTGGCTCGTTTGGCAAATATTTCAGTTCAGCCAGATTTGAAGCAGAGGCTAATTGAGGCTCAGGGCATGGATCCAGAAATTCAGGGCATGGATCCAGAAATTCAGAGGCTAGTGGCTAAGTCAAGAGTTGATCTGGATAGCAAGTTTGGGTTCGATGATTCAGGTCTCTTCAGATTCAAGACCCAAGTTTGTGTGCCAAAAGAGCTCAAGAGGTTGGTACTTGAGGAAGCACACCGATCAGGATATTCCATTCACCCCAGTGGTACAAAGATGTACCGAGATCTAAGAGAGTATTATTGGTGGAATGGCATGAAGAGGGATGTCGCTAATTTTGTGAAGCGGTGTCTTGTGTGCCAAATGGTGAAGGCTAAGCACCAGAAACCGGGAGAAACTCTCCACTTCTTATCCCTGAATCGAAGTGGGAGCAAGTGATTATGGACTTCGTGTCAGGCTTGCCAAGGTCTATGGGAGACCGCTCAAATTTGAAGTGGGAGATGCGTCTCCGAGGAAGGGATTTTGTCGAATTGGTCAAGGAGGAAAGTTGAATCCAAGATACTTAGGACCGTTCGAGATTCTTGAGAAGATTGGGGAAGTGGCATATAGGTTGGACTTACCACCGAATTTGATTGGTATCCACAATGTGTTCCATGTCTCGCAGCTCAGAAAGTTCTTTCCCGATGAAGCAACCATACTCCCAGTTGAAGAGGTACAGCCGGATTTGACGATTTTAAGGCACCCGGTCGAGATTCAAGACCAAAAGATGCAAACTTTGAGGAACCAACAGATTCCCTTAGTCCGAGTTTTGTGGAGAGATCAGAAATCAGAAGAATCTACTTGGGAGACCGAGGAGAAGATGAGATAACTGTATCCGGAATTGTTCACAGGTTGAGGAGTGAACCTGGGGACCAGGTTCTCCGAAGGGGGGAGGTTGTAACACCCCGTATTTCCGAGCCA
>JBBMKE010059049.1:0-18074 GCA_037834125.1 Lippia alba | reverse complement strand
GATTGTCTGTGATTACAATAAGGAAAAGTCCAAAGCGGATATTACAATCGGCTTTCTAGGGCACTATTCCTAACACTAGAACCATTTGATCCAAGGGATCCCACTTACCACCATCTTTGTTGGGTTCTGTAGGTCTTGGGAAACTTCCATGAATGAACTCAAGCAAATTATGAGAATGTAGGATGAGAAAAACTTGAGTTTTTCAAAGTATGAAATTGTCACTTCCTAATTCAGAGATAAAACTTGAAAGATTTGTTAATATCGGGCAAGGAGGTAAAACGTTTAGCCACTAGAAAAGAAAGAGCAAGACTGTATTATAGAGGGGGAAAAAAATCCTGAACGCGTGATATACGATAAGGATTAAAAAATTTTCTATTACTTTTCAAAGGATTTTAGAAGATATATAGCGATTATAATTCTAAATTTTTAGAATGAAATATTAGAGTAACCTAAGGAATATAAAAAATATATAGGTACTGATCGAGCCCTTTTCCTACGTGACTCGGAGTCGGGGAATTGGATGTTTCGAATCACTTAAATTTGTAAATTGAGGGAATACCGTCTGTCTTCTCGGAACCTAATCGAGTAAACAGAATGGATGAGCTAGAGGCCAGCTTAGGGGACTTGGGAGGTTTTACCTAGGTTGGCACTCCGACGCTCAAGTCAGATATCGAGTAGTGATTATCGAGTAGAGTGCAGTAAATGCGGTAGGTGAAAACTTACTGAGTGAAATAAATACGACACTATTTATACTAGGTAAACCCATCATTACGTCAACTCACGTGTTACCTCTACGTGTTGACAGGTGCCCCATTAAGTTCAAGCATTAAATGCTTAGTCGGTTATTAGCAGGTGGGGGAATGCTGATGCGTGGCATTAGGTCTAGAAGGTCGATAAGATCAGAATCGAGTAACTTGATTCTGGTTCAGCTCGGAGATCGGGTGCGGTAATTTCTTGGGGGGAGTGAAAGTGGGTTTCGAGGCCCAGCTCGATCATCCTCCAGGTCGAGGGAAGGATCGTGTTTGATTGTTGTTGGTCCACGTGTTTGGTGAATATCATCCACGTCATATGCCTCCTAAAACGTTGGCTTCTAAGACTGACGTGGAGGCAACGTTTCATCTTCAGATGTGGGACCCATGTAATCATTGCGACGTTACATCTTCTCGATTCCCCCCAAAATTACCTCTATAAATAGTAGTCCTCTGTAACTTCAATTTACCTTTTTTCACAGATTTCGGCGTAAGAGAGCATTGAGTTATCCGAGTGTCCTCAAGAGCTTTTGGCGTAACCCGTGCTTTCTTTCGAGCAGGAACTTCAAGAACATATGAGGTATCGATCCGACTTTAAACTTTTGCAGATTTTCGTCTTTTGTTTTTCAATCCTCCATATTTGGCTGCTTCGAGGGAGAGGTCGATCTCTTCCATTCTAAGGAGCCTCCATCTCTCTCTATTCATTGGAGTATCCTCGTAAAATTTAATTTCCTCTAAAACTTTTCAGCATAAGATGTCGGTAAGTCGAGAGGATGAGGGTCCTATAGGCATGGAAAGGATCGTATCTCTGAGTTCTTCGAGTTCATCCTTGGGGTCTTCAGAGTCGGAGTCAACGAGGACAGTAGCGCCTCCCCTAGCACTACATCCCCCACACCGCAACACCTCCCAAGTGGAGGTTAGACCTACACTCAGAAAATATTACGAAGAATGGTTTAACTGGTATTTAAATGAGACAAGAGGTATAACACAGCGGAAGGTAAAGAAATTTAAAACTTTACAAATAAATGGGGACGATATAACATAAGGAACAAGTGTTATTGTATCGAACGAGGTAACTAACATAAATGGAGTATATGATAGGATACTAGAGTAAAACACGTGAATAATTATTTTAGGAATGGACATACTTGAAATTATGTGACCTTAGAATCAGTTATGATCTACTTTAAGATACCTCTAGATGTCGCTCCTGAAATCATGCATTTTTAAACAGGCGAGGAGTTAGTCAAAGTGACTAAATGAGATGTATTAGTGAATGTATGTTTAAGTATTAATGTATGCATATATGACCAACAAATTTTCGGTCTAAATAGTGGCAACAAGATATGACAAATAGGATACGGTCCATAGTTTTAAAGTAAGGGTAAGGGTATGTGAAGAGTATGTTAAAGTATGAACCGTTAAATAAATAATTTGTATGGCCTGCAAGTAAGGCCTCTTCACTTGAACTCCTCAAAATATTTGGTAAAACAATACCGGGCTGATCAAGGCTCCGATACTTTAATAAAACCAAGTATGATAATCCTCCGCTACTCTGATGTCAATAGGGAATTAAACCCTAGAGACGGTATAAATAATAAGTGGGAAATACGTTCCATGGAGATTGTCTCCCATAAGCTCTTGTTCATGGAATAGCTAACCTCCAGCCAAACCACTTACCAAGAGTGTAAGTGAGGTTCGTATAATAACCATCATCGGCCCGATACCTTTCGGGTAATTACTTCTACGGGGTGCCGTCGGGGCCCATAATAATAATAAGGATAATGATTTCACTTGCATAGCCAAGAATCAGTTCTTAGTAAGAATAGGACCAAGTATATAATGTCTGGGTAAGATCCTGATTCTGACTTAAAAGTATTTTCCTCATAAAGAGGTATATTATAGTGTAGTAATATGTATATGTAGGAAATCAAATAATGGGTAGGTATGGAAATCATTTTATTAGTATATATACATACAAGCATGATCCCAGTTGAAAATATTTTTATCCTCACCTATACCGGTAGTCAGAAATAGTCATGTAGATTCCATAGCTCGGTCCTAATTTTGCCTGAAAGTAATAACTACTGTAGGCTTAGGACTAGTGCTCTTATTATTCTAATAACATAAGAACATAAGGTACATAATGTTCACGTAAAAGAGTAATACGTTAGAAAATACGGTAAACCCTAATTTAATCGTTTTAAGTAAAGTTAATTAATAAACTAGGGATTATGAAATATTTAACTAACCAAATATTTCTTAATCATATTGTGATCCTAATTATAAATTTTGAAACAATTCCTAGGGTTTAATTTAACAATGTATGTCACATTTTGAAATTTGTTCACAATTGACCGATTTTGGAAAATTCGGGTAAAAATCCTTCTTTAAAAATCCCAAAACTAATTTTATAATTATTTTCGAGATATTAAGACTTTGGGTTGACCAAAAAGTCAAAATCACACACACACTCACACTATCACACGTGCACATTAGGGTTCAAGAACATCAAGAACATGTTATTAAGTTTATGAAGGTGTTCATATTAGTTCATGATCATATTCATTAAGTTCTAGGTTCATAACATGTGATTAAAGGCATAATGTACCACTTTATGTAACATATTTTATGAAATTAATTCTAAATAAATTATTCTTGGCATGAATTTATTCTAAAAAGATAATAAATATTTAAATACATGTTCTTAATATATCACAGCATCATTCATGAATTAAAATAAATTAAATTTATATAGGTTACCCTATTTTTCCTAAAACTAGCATAACTAGCACATATTTTATAAAATAATTTCCTAAAGCCTAATTTAATTAAATCTAAGCATACCATAATTCATAATATATTAAAAAAATAATATAAAGTATGAAATAATGCAAACCTTAGAGAGAGGGCTAATAGGCATGAGTTTTAGGGAGAGAAAGTGAGGAATTTGTGTGTTCTTATGAATGAAATTTGAGGGCTATTTATAAGTATGGAACTGAGGGTTTGAATGAAATTCTTGAATGTTTAGGCTGATGGGTAACACGGTAGAGTATCTAGGTGTATTCATATAGGGTTTTGAGGTGTAGGTGTAGGTGTATACATGATGTAAGTGCTTATGTATACATGTAACATGTAAAAATTACATCAGAATTAAATAAATTCAAATTAGGGTAAAATTTTTAATAAAATTATAGTAAAATCTCTAGGTTTTAGTTTGAAATGGAAAAGGCTGTAAAAGAAAGAGAATTGAAAGAGCTTTTCAACGACTATGAACATTTAACGTTTAAACGTTTAATTTTAAAGTAGTACTCGTTCATAATTTTGAAAAATATATAAAATGGAGCTAGGATGTGGTTTAATTTCCGAGAAGGTATTCATGATTCATAAAATAATTTTAGGATTGTGTTAAGTATGATATTGGATAGTAAATGTTGTATGGTTTGAAAGTTAGTTTTTACGGCAGAAATAGTACTTTTAAGAAAATAAGGAAAATATGAAAAATTTTATAAAACGAGCTAGGGTCTGAACTAAGACTTGAAAAAAAGGTTTTAAAATTCATAGAAGAATTCGAGGATCAATATGGCTAGAAGATTGGATATCGAAAACGTTAAAATTTGAAAATGCATAAATTAGGGTGAAACTAGGGTTTCACGGCCGGTTTTGGATACTACTGGAGTTCTAATGAGAATTAGGGTTTGGAAATGATACCATAATTCATAAAATTTTGTAAGGATTCATATGCACCCAATATTGGATAGGTAAAAGTGTCCAGGTAAATTCCTACATTTAGGAATGAATAGTCACTAGGGACCTAAAGGGAATTTTTGGTGAACTATTTCCAAAGGGTATCTTAGGACGATAAAGTTAGGTTATGAATCTGAAAGTTGTAAGATCTAACTTTCTAAGGTTTCATGAAGAATGTATGAAGGTTTAGGCTTGGTGAATGAATAGTGATGTGAGCCTAATATTAGGATTTCGATCGAACTAGAACATGGAGGCACATAATTCATTTAAAATAAAACACGTAATGGATTGAGGTCATAAACGCTTTTCTTTAATCTTATTTCTTCTAGGCCCCAACACCCGGGCTGTTACAATCCTTCCCCCTTAAAGAGAAACTGTCCTCAGATTCTATTCTTGTTCCTTAACAATTTTGGGTAATGCTTCTGCATCTTTTCCTTAGTTTTCCCAAGTATGTTCCTCCGTTCCATGTCCTTTTCATAACTCTTTCACTAAGAGGATTTTCTTATTTCTTAAAATTTTTTGAATTTCCTATTCGAGGTTTCAATGGGTCTTACTTCATAGGTCAAGTCAGGTTGCAAGGGTACTTCCTCTGCAGGAAGAATGAAAGAATCGTCTGCAAAGTACTTGCGAGGTTGGGACACATGGAATACTTTGTGTATTCCAGTAAGATTTGCGGGCAAGTCTAAGCGATATGTGACTGGTCCGAAAAGCTCTATGATTTCAAAAGGTTTTAAGTATTTGGGACTCAATTTTCCATCTTTCCCAATACGTGTTAAACCTTTTCTTGGTGATGCTTTTAAGAATACCCTTTTACCTACTGCAAATTCTACATCCCTTCTTCGAGTATCGGCATAATTCTTTTGTTTGTCTTAGGCTGCTTTCATTCTTTGCAATCTCAATCTTTTCTGTAGACTCTGCTATCCATTTCTTAACTGTTTTTCTCGTTTCTCCCTTTTCAATTGCTCTAGCTTCATTCATTTCCCAATATAATGGAGATCTACCATTCCTCCCATACAAGGCTTTGAATGGGGTTGCTTTAATAGATGCTTGATAGCTATTATTGTATGTAAACTCCACAAGAGGCAAACATTCCTTCCAATTTTCTTGGTAGTCTAGAGCACAAGCTCGCAACATATCTTCTAGGTATTTGATAGTTCTTTCTGATTGACCATCAGTCTGAGGATGTGCTGCTGAACTGAAATTTAGCTTAGTCCCCATTAGTTCTTGTAAGTTTTACCATAACTGAGATGTGAACTTCGGATTTCTATTGGAGACTATACTACTCGGTACCCAATGTAACCTTACAATCTCTTGCTGATACAACCCTGTTAATTGACATTGTCAGTAGTCCTGACTGGCAAAAAATGTGCAGACTTAGTCAGCCGGTCAACGATAACCCATATACTATCATATCCACCCTTAGCCTTTGGTAATCCCGCAATAAAATCCATGGTTACTTGTTCCCATTTTCAAGAAGAAATTGGTAATGGTTGTAACCTACCTCCAGACCTCTGATGTTTTGTTTCGACTCGTTGGCAAGTCAAACATTTCTAGACATATTTAGCAATATCTTGTTTACTTCCATTCCACCAAAAATGCTTTTTGAGATCATGATACATCTTAATTCTTCCTGGATATACCATATATCGAGTCTTATGTGTCTCATCTAAAATTTTCTTTCATACTGCAGGAGGTACATAGACCCATCCTTTATATCTTAAAATTCCATGCTCATCCGTGGTGAATTTGGTCTCAAGATCTTTTTCTTTAGAATTGAGACATTTCTGAATTCACTCATCCTACGCCTGGGCTTCTTTAAGCCATTCCTTTAATGGCAAGGATATCGCTAGACTGGCTAACCGAGATTTTGAGATGACTGTTACAGGAAAATTCCTTTCACAGAGTGCTGCCAGGTTAGATTTTTGACTTAAAATGTCTGCCACAACGTTGGCTTTTCTTGGGTGGTATTGTATTACACAGTCATAGTCTTCCAGGAATTTCATCCATCTCATTTGCCTCATATTTAACTCTTTTTGAGTGAATAAATACCTCAAACATTTATGATTCGTGAAGACTTCGAAAGTTACTCCATACAAATAGTACCTCCAATTAGCTAGGGCAATTCAATTACCGCTAATTCTAGATCATATGTTGGATAATTTTCTTCGTGAGGTTTAAGTTTTCTTGAGGCGTAAGCAAGAACCTTACCATGTTGCATTATGACTCATCCTATCCTTCTTTAGATGCATCTGTGTAGACCGCATAGCCTTCTTTCCTTCAAGTAAGGCTAATATCGAAGCAGATGTTAATCCTTGTTTCAAATCTTGGAATTCTGCTCTTATTTCTTCATCCATTCAAACTTACCTTCTTCTTTTTTTATACCCAAAAAGGGGGTGCAACTATTTTGGAGAAGTCTTTCACAATTCTCCTATAATAGCCTACTAGTCCTAGAAAGCTTTTCACTTTAGAAGAGTTCTTTGGTGTTTGCCAATTCATCACTATTTCGACCTTTGAAGGATCTACCTCTATTCCAAAACCAGATATTATTCGTCCGAGAAAAGTCACTCTTTACAACCAAAATTCATACTTTCTGAATTTCGTGTATAGTTTATGTTCTCTTTAGGTGCTCAACACTATACAGAGGTGTTCAGCATGCTCTTCAGGGGTTTTGGAAAACACTAAGATGCCATCAATGAAGATAACCACAAATTTATCCAAATGTTGTTGGAATATCCCATGCATTAGATCAATGAATGCAGCAGGGGCATTAGTTAACCCAATGGCCTTACTAAGAACTCGAAGTGATCATATCAGGTATTGAAAGCAGTCTTGGGAATATCCTCCCTTCTAATCCTTAATTGGTAATACCCTTGTCTTAAATCCAACTTGAAATACTTTTGAGATCATTGAAGAATATCGAATAATTCTTCAATATGGGGAAGGGGGTGTTTATTCTTAATCGTCGTCTAATATGCTCTCGATAATTAATGCGTAAGTGCAATGATCGATCCTTCTTTTTGACAAATAGCACAGGTGCTTCCCATGGGGATGTGCTAGAACGGATGTATCCTAATTCTAGTATCTCATCAAGTTTCTTTCTCAATTCTTAGAGTTCAGCTGGGGCCATTCCGTACGATGTTTTGGAGAATAGCTCAGCTCGAGAGACCAAATCAATTACAAATTCTAATTCTCGATCAGGGGGTAGTGAATTCAAATGTTTAGGAAAACATCCATAAATTCGTTTACTACCTCTACTTCCTCAATCTTAAGTTGATCCTTAGGTCTATTCAAGAGATAGGCAATGAATCTAGTGGCTCCTTTACTAACCAATCTTTTGCTTCAGCTGTTGTGACTAATGTTACTGTTTTTACTTCTTCTTTCGACTCAAAACCATCACCTTGTCCTAAAGTGACCTCTTTATTGAAACAATCTAACTTAGAATGGCATTTACAAAGCCAATCCATTTCTGAGATAACTCCATATTTTGACATCGATAATTCTATAAGATCTAGTGGTAGTACTGGGTACCCATTTGTATAGGGCAGCGTTTATATCCTCTATCCATAATAAGGCAAGTTCCCAAAAGAGTAATTACTTTAAACATATAAGGTAATTGTTCGAGTGGAAAATGTAAATGCGTACATAACTGAGATACAATAAATGAATGCGTGGCGCCAGGATCATATAAAACAGTAACTGGCGTGTTTAGAATGCGTACCTTTGAGAGTTCCTTTGGGGAAGTATCATAAGCTACAATCACACTCATAAGGAGAGTATAATGTATTATAGTTGAGAATGGATTGTAAATGATCACATAAGGAAAATTTTCCAAGCAATAATAATTAATAATCATAATACCTTTAACAAGGTAAAACAAGTAAAGATACAGGAATTCAATATGTTAGTTCCTGTCCTACTGGTATCTTGAAGCAATTCTAATAACTTGAGACTTGAATGAGGTAAAAGTGTAAGTGTAGGGTCTTCACAAGTAGGGAATATGAGTAAGATGATCAACGAGTAAGTACGAAAGGATCCAATAAAACTCAGAATTTTAGTGTGGAATAAAACTAGGTAAATTTCTACGATTAAAGGCTAGGTGTAACGCCCCGATTAATCGGCCGTACAGGTATGATGTATGTGATACTATTTATGGATTTTAGATTTTCTTAAATGTATAATAATGTGATTTAATTTGTGTATTCTTAATTTCTCTTATTTGGAATATTTGAATATTTGTGAATAATTGAGAATTTGTGAACTTGAATGTTATTGAACTTCTTGCGCGTAAGTGTTAAGTGCATATACCGATTCTATTTTATTTGAATTCAGAATTTTGTGAAACTTGAGCATGTTGTGTAATTATGTGTTATGATTGTAAATTTGTGCTCGTGGTATGTTTCCAACCTCGATTGACAGCCCGAAAGCCACCCGGAACTCAAACATGTCACCTTACCCGCCTAAACGACCTTACCCGACTAAAATACCCATATCTCTCTCAATTCTTAACCAAATGGGGAAAGCTTTGGATCCATGTAATCCTCAAATTAATGAAATATCAGACTTAACCATTTTCATTACATTTCATACTCCACAATTAGCCCCAAAAGCAGCAAGAAAATCGAGCTCTTCCATTCCCCTCCATAAGGCACTATTCACCTTCTTCTTCTTGATCACACACACCTCCATTTCCTCCCTAACTTCAAAGGTAAGCTTGGATTATGTTTTTTCATCTCCTTCTTGTTCTTTTAAGTGTTCCTTTGCATGATATGATGGTGGTTTGATTGGAGATTGGATCATTGTTTGAATAGTAAGAGCTTTGGTGAATTTCTTGAGTTGGCATGATTCCTTGTTGTTTCTTTTGGTTTTATTGAGGTTTCTTGCTCCTATTGCCTTAATTATTTATTATATGTATGGATTTTATTTGGTATTTGAGTTTCCATGAGGTTTCCATTAATGCTTGATTGGGAGAAATTGGGTGATTTGGACTTTAATGCATTCCTTTTCGATTCTTGCACGTTAGACACGTTTTAGGCATGTTATAGGGCACGAAAACTCTTTCATTTTGTGTTATAATCACTCCTTGGTATGTTTTTTTGAGTTGGGAAGGGATTGGTTGTGGTTTTGTGGGAGTTTAGGGGCTGAAAATCGAAATTTTCAGCCCCAGGTCGTGGTAGCGCCCGTTAGGGCTCTTTGGGCTTCTTTGGGGTTAACGCCGTTACTAGGCCTGGTAAACTCCATGCACTAGGAAAAAGCTATTACCCATGTTGTGAAAGGATGGGGGTAACGACCGTTACCCCCCCCAGATTGTCCCACTATGTGATTTTCTCCGTTTTCTTGTTCGGTTCCCTCGTCTCCCACCCCGATCATGATCCTAATGTGTTGTATGCTTAGTTTTATGGCTGATATGGTATTGTATGACTTTATATTGATTGGTTTTGATATGATTTATGTTTCATGAATGTGTTATTTGCTTCATGCTAGAATTTGGGATAATTTGGATGTGGTTTGAACGTGTTATGGCTTCGCATGCCCTAATTGCTCCTTTTTGCGCATGATCGAATGTATTCTTGAATTGTGAACCTTAATTGTGTAATTGCCCTTATTTTATGACTTGTGTGACTTAAGAACTTATTGAATAACATGTTATGATCATTGCTTGAGATTGATGGCTTGAATTGAATTGAATTGGAATCGATTGGAAGTGAATTACTTGAGTTTGATCTTTTGATGCATTTATTGTGCGCATGAACGCCTCCATGACATGTTATCCTCCTTTATGCATCTCATATCATGTCATATAATTTCCGAGCATCTTAATTGGTCATTTTGAGTCTCACTTCACTTTTCTTGCACAGATTTGGGCCTTATCGGAGACGAGGCCGGTCCGTGAGGCTTTCACTCCCTTTCTTTTTGCTTCGAGGTGGGTTTCACTTCTATTTAGATATCTCAACCCGATACAACCCTTATGTGTAAAATATTTGAGCCAAAACTATATATAAATATATATCGAGTCTCTTTCATCGAGTAAATGATTGTGAACGTATAACACTTTTATTTGAATATCCCACGTATTGTTTTGGCGAGGCTTGATTGATTGCACGGGCCCCGGGACTTAGTGTGAGTGGCTATCCGGGAAGGTACTGGGCCGACGGTGTTCCACTCATGCTAGTCCTAACCTTTTACGGCAAAACCGACTTCGTCAGAAGTTTTGATGAGGAAAAAAAATCGGGCTTTAGAGGATTCATGTACCTCTTTAGCCACATTGATTGGATGGCGTGGGCTAGCTACCCGGACCATCACCCGGAGGTAGAAGGGTAATTGACCGATCAAATTGATAGATCGTTAATTGTGCACAAAAGAACCTTATGCATGGAAATGATGGAATAAATTGATAATGAATTACACAAAGGAGAAGGTTGGAGGTTATACACATGCCTACCCGTCGGGCTATTGAATGACCTATTGTTCAATTGAAATCGAATTGTTATAATCCCGATTGATGATTCCTTTCTTTGCCCACTTGGAAAATTTTTGAAAACCTTACTCGGGATTATAGCTTGCATGTAATTGTTTAAATTCTGTCCTATTATGTATTTACCCTATTTTTTATACCCACCAGTCTCTTTTAGACTGAACCTTTTTGATTTTCAGTGTTTTTGGTGCAGGTGTGGCGAGTGCTAGGTGGGAATACAGGTCTTTAGAGTCTTACATTCTAGTATAACACTTGTTTTTGGGTTATACCACACACACTCATATTGAATTATTGTATTTTATTTTGAACGTCTGTGGCACTTTTGTATAGGATTAAGGTTGTGACGGCCATGCTACTTGTTTAATTTTGTTGAGTCGTGGCTCTTTTTGAATATATGATATATGTACAGGTTTGCTTCCGCATTTTTGCTTTGCTCTGTTTCCTTTGTAGAGTTTTTGTTATTGATTGGTTCAAGGGTTAGTCCCGCCTAGCTTAGCGAGTGAGTTGTGTCCCCGTTCGCCTTGATTCGGATTCGGGCATAGACTTCCATTTCAGGACCGGGTCGGGGTCTTGGTGTGGGGGATGTGGCGTCACGCGCTGGGCGCTACACTAGGGTTTAGTACTATAATTGTAACAAATAACATGCTGGTCAGCCACCCCAAATAGTGATTGATCACAATCTAAGCACTAAAGATGCAAGAATAGTTGTGAGACTCCACGAACCCCAGATTTCCGCAACCTGGGGCTCTAATACCACTTTAAGATGTAGCGCCTCCCCTAGCACTACAACCCCCGCACCCCAACACCTCCCAACTAGAGGTTAGACCTACACTCAGGAAATATTACGGCGAACGGTTTAATTGGTATTTAAATGAGACAAGAGGTATAACATAGCGGAAGATAAAGAAATTTAAAACTTATACAAATAAACGTGGATGATATTGCATAAGGAACAAGTGTTATTGTATCGAACGAGGTAACTAACATAAAGGGAGTATATGATAGAATACTAGTGTAAAACACATGAGTAATATTTTAGGAATGGATATACTTGGAATTATGTGACCTTGGAATCAGTTCTGATCTACTTCAAGATACCTCTAGCTTTCGCTCCTGAAATCATGCATTTTAAAACAGGCGAGGAGTTAGTTAAAGTGATTAAGTGAGGAGTATTAGTGAATGTATGTTTAAGTATTAATGTATGTATATATGACCAAAAAATTCTCAGTCTAAATAGTGGCAATAAGATACGACAAATAGGATATGGTCCATAATTTTAAAGTAGAGGTAAGGGTATGTGAAGAGTATGTTAAAGTATGAACTGTTTAATAAAGAATTTGTGTGGCCCGCAAGTAAGGCCTCTTCACTTGAACTCCTTAAAATATTTGGTAAAACAATACCGGGCTGATCAAACTTTAATAAAACCAAGTATGATAATCCTCCGCTACTTCGATGTCAGTAGGGAATCAAACCCTAGAGTCGGTATAAGTAATAAGTGGGAAATACGTTCTTGGGAGGTTGTCTCTTATAAGCTCGTGTTCATGGAATAGCTAACCTCCAGCTAAACCACTTACCAAGAGTGTAAGTGATGGTCCATATAATAACCATCCTCGGCCCGATACCTTTCGGGCAACTACTTCTATGGGGTGCCGTCGGGGCCCATAATAATAATAAGGATAATGATTTCACTTGCGTAGTCAAGAATCAGTTCTTAGTAAGAATAGGACCAAGTATATAATGTCCGGGTAAGATCCTGATTCTGACTTAAAAGTATTTTTCTCATAAAGAGGTATATTATAGTGTAGTAATGTGTATATGTAGGAAATCAAATAATGGGTAGGTTTGAAAATCATTTTATTAGTATATGTACACATATGCATGATCCCAGTTGAAAATATTTTTATCCTCACCTAATCCGGAACTTAAGTGGAACTGTGGGGATTCCACTCTTCAATCTTATCGTCGCCTGAAAGTAATAACTACTACTGACTTAGAACTAGGTTCTTATTATTCTAATTAAAGAATCACATAAAGAACATAATACGTAACACGTTAAAGAATTCCCAGTAAACCCTAATTTAACCGTTTTAAGGAAATTTAATTAATAAATTAAGGTTTATGAAATTCTTAGCTAACCAAATATTTATTTATCATATTATGATCCTAATTATAGATTCTAAAATAATTTTTAGAATTTAATTTGGCAATGTAGGCTACATTTTGAAAATAGTTCACAATTTATCGATTTTTGAAAAATTCAGGTAAAAATCCTTCTTTATAATTTCCAAAAATAATTTTATAATAATTTTATTATTATTTTCAAAATATTCAGCCTTTGGGTTGACCAAAAAGTCAAAATTACTATCGAAAACATTTACTATTCAACTTTCTAAGAATTAAACACTTTATAACACAAAATTAACTTCACACACTCACACACTATCACACACACACGCGCACACACACACACACACAGTAGTTCAAGAACATCAAGAACATGTTCTTAAGTTTATAAATGTGTTCATAATAGTTCATGATCATATTCATTAAGTTCTAGGTTCATAACATAAGATTTAACTTAAATGTTGCACTTTAAGTCATCTAATTCATAAAATTAATTCTAAATAAATTATTCTTGACATGAATTTAATCTAATGAGACCATAAATATTTAAATACATGTTCTTAATGTATCATATCATAATTTATGAATTAAATTAAATTAAATTCATATATGTATTCACATTGTTCATAAAACTAGCATAATTAGCACATAAATGAAAATAAAATTCCTAAAGCATAATTTAATTAAATCTAAGGCTACCATAATTCATAATATATTATAAACATAATATAAAGCATGAAATAAATAACAAAATAATGTACCTTAAGGGGGAGAGAGGGAGCAGCCGTGAGTTGAAAGAGAGTGAGGAGATTTTGGTGTGAATTTTATGTTATGCTTGGAGAGGTACTTATACTTGTCTCTTAGGGGCTTACCTTAAAAATTAGTTAGAATTTAGGCTGATGATTAAGGGTTTAGGGTAGCTAGGTGTATAAGTTAGGGTATTGAGGTATTATGCTAGGTATATGTGAGTTATGTGCTTAGGTATACATGTATTAGGTAATAATACATTAAATTAAAATAAATCTAAAATAGGGAAAAATTAATAAGAAAATTGTAGTATAATCTCTAGATTTTTGTTTGAAATGGGAAAAGTTCTAAAAGAAAGAAGATTGAAAGAGCTTTCCGATTATTATCAACGTTCGATGTTTAAACGTCTACATTTTAAGTAGTTAGCGTTCGGAATTTTGGAAAATATGAGAAAAAATATAAAATGGAGCTAGGATGTGATTTAATTTCCGAGAAGGTGTTCATGAGTCATAAAATATTTTAAGGATCATTTTGAGTATAATATTGGATAGTAAATGTTGTACGGTTTGAAAGTTAGTTTTTACGGCGGGAATAGTACTTTTAAGAAAATAGAAAAAATATGGAAAATTTATAAAACGAGCTAGGGTTTGAACTAAGACTTAGAAAAGGTCTTAAAATTCATAGAAAAATTCAAAGATTGTTATGGCTATAAGATTGGATAGGGAAAACGTTAAAATTCAAAATGTATAAATTAGGGCAAAACTAGGGTTTCACGGCAGCGGTTTTGGATACTACGGGAGTTCTAATTAGAATTGGGGTTTGGAGATACTATCATAATTCATAAAATTTTTTAAAGATTCAAATGAGCCCAATATTGGATGGTAAAAGTGTCCCGGTAAATTTCTACAATTAAAGGCTAGGGACCTAAAGGGAATTTTGGCGAACAAATTTCAAAGTGTATCTTAGGAAAATAAAAAACTAGAATATGAGTCCGAAAATATGAAATCTAATCTCCAAAGGTTCCTTAAGGATTGTATGAAGGTTTAGGATCGTCGAATGAATAGTGATAGGGGTCTTATAGCAAGATTTTTAAAGAAATTGGGACATAAAGGCACGTAGTTTATATGAAATGAAACGTATGATGGATTAGAGCTATAAAAGCTTCTTCTTCTAATCCTATTTCTTCTTGCCCCTAGATCCAGGCTATTACATCAACCAACACTCAAAATTAGAACAAAGAAGCATATATGGGTGTCTTAGGATCATATATCATGCATCAAACCCAAAGGAAAAGCAAGAGATCAAGCATACTCTTCAAATGAATCAAAACCCTTACTATTCATCAATTTCTCCAAACCACAATCAAACTATCACCAAATCTTGCATACATACACTTAAAAGAACAAGGATAAGATGCTAAACAAGATTCCAAGCTTACCTTTCAAATATGGGAAGAGATGGAGGTGTATTGAGCTCCTGAGAAGGAGAAGGAATAGTGGATTTCTTAGTTCTTCAAGAGGCACGGTTTGCTGCTGCTTTAGGGCTTATTTTTGTGCAAGAAATGGAATGAAAAGTGTGAAATCTGATAGAGGGTTAAGTTAGCTTTAAGTGGGTCCAAATGTCACTTAATTTGGTTAAGTATAGAGAGAGTTATGGTCAAATTAGTGGATAGGGTCATTTTAGGCGGGTGGGTCATGTTTCGGGTGAAATACGGGGTTCCAAACGAGTTTAGAAAAATACGAGGATTGTCCCATTGAGTCCAAATCATCGATACGAGCTCAACGGAGGTACGCTAATTGCTCGTTAGCCCCCATTTTGGTTCCAACAAAAAAATAAAATTCGTAAGCACATCAAACGAGTTCGAAAATAAATACGAGCACATATACACATTCACAACACGCATATCCACAACATATCAATTTTTCACAAAAATTTCGAATTCAAATCATATAGAAACGACACGCAAATAAATCACTCATGCACATAACATTCAAACGTTCATTCAAATTTCATAATACTTATTCAAATATTTTCAAATGTAAAGAAATTTAAAGAATATTCAAATTACATCATATAAATGCATAATTAGAGAAATTTAAATGCACAAATAATATCACGTACGTCATGCCTGCACGACCGAAAGATCGGGGCGTCACATTGTCATTTCGTTTACTTTTGTTTGATTGTTGTATATTCAAAATATTAGCATTTTTAGTTGTATGAAGCCCGTTTGATAATGTACCTAATAGAATGGACGTTTTGTTCTTCTTAAGATAAAATTTTCCATTCTTAGAAATAGTTTCATATCCTTCACAATCAAGTATTCGAGTGGAAATAATATTACAAATAATAGAAGATACATAAAGGACTTTGTTCAAAAATAAGGTAAAAATGCCTAAATCTAATCTACACGTTCCGACTGCTTGAGCTTGAACACTTGATCTATCTCTAATCTTCAAAATCCATTCTCCTTCTCGAAGCTGCCGAACCTCACTTAGCATTTGTACATCATTTCAGATATGAGCTCCACAGACGGTATCAAGTACCCAAGAATTAGTATCAATAGATATACTTCAACAATAGACGCACCTTTCTTTAGAGTATTCTTGTACTCTTAGTAGTTTCTCTTCCAATGCCCCTTCTTGTCACAATGGTGGCAAACGTCCTCAGTTTGGTCCTTTTTCTTCTTAGCCTTTCTCTTCTTAACCCCTCTTGAGGGTTTAAGAGATCCCTTCTTCTTAGGAACTTTCTTCCCTTTGCCTTTAGAAGGCTTAGAAGTGGAAGTGACCATCATTACTTTGTTATCCTTCTTGAGCATGACTTCAATAGTTACTAGTTGACTAATTAGCTCAGCGATAGTAGCTTGAGCATAATTCATGTTGAAGTTAAGCACGAAAGGATTGAATGATGGTGGAAGCGATGCGAGCAACAGGTCAACGGCGAGTTCCTCGCTTAGAGGCATCTCCATAGAAGTGACTTTCTCGTTCAAAGCAAGAAACTTAAGTCCATGTTCATGGACACTTGTACCTTATTTCATTCTAAGATAAAAGAGTTCCTTAGAGGTATTGTACCTTGAAACATGCTCTTTAAGGCGGTACAATTGCTCAAGATGGTCATAAATCTCCCAAGCATATTCCATTGACTCATGCTGTCTTTGCATATCCGGAGACATGTTAGCCAACATGAGGCAACGGGCTTGAAGATTATCTTCTCTCCATTTCGCAATCGCCTCTCTTTCAGCCTAAGTTAGAGCGTCACTGTAGCACCACGGACGGAAGACACCGCATCCCCCGTACCAAGTATTCAATTCACATATGAAATGGTTAATCCATACATGAACCAAACACAAGATGAACGGATGACAAATAAAAGAACCGTAGCTGAACGGGGCTAACCCTTAAACCGACAATAACCAAGAAACAAAGTACAATGCGGAAGCAATAATATCAACATGCATTGAGCTCACAGGCTCCAAAAGAATAACATCAAGTATGGCCGGCAAGGCCTAAGTATCAAGTATTCAAGTAATGGCCACAGGTCTACAAAAATATAATAACAATGCTCAAGTACGTAAATAAATATGCTCTAGCTAGACACCAAAATAAAGACTCCAAAAGACTCTACTTTCTCGCCTAGCAAGAACCTGCAAAAGCTAGAAAGGGATGGAGGAATTAATTCATGAAGACTAAGTGAGGGGCATAAGTATATATAGCATGCACAAGCAACCTATAATCCCAAGTATAGTTTTGTCAAGAATCCAAGTGGATTATTTAAGAAAAGGCAATACTTGGAATTATAAGCATCAATTTAATTATCAAGATTCATTAGGCAATAAATGACCCGGCGAGGGGTAATCTCCATCCAACGCCGACAGTGTACAGTGATTGGTTTCAATTATATGTGATCATGCAAGTCATTAACATGACAGGAAAATAGTAACAGGAACAGTAACACGATCCGCCTTCTTCCAAGGTTGGTGGTCGGGTTTGCAAGACCCAAGCCACACTCAATACATGTTGAGTCAGGGACTCATGACTCCTACCTGCTCCTTCGATGGTATGGGAACCACCAGCTTAGGAAAACCCCGTCTTCCTGTCTCCTAGGTCGTGCGGAGGTAATTGTAGGGAATAGTGCCCTGAAAATTCAATTTGTTGAATTATTTAAACTGAATTTATAACAAGTTATGAGTATTTCACATATTGATAATTAATGACGTGTGGTGGTATTCTTATATG
>JBBMKE010058944.1:0-18075 GCA_037834125.1 Lippia alba | reverse complement strand
TCACAATTGCGAGCCCCGGTCCTTTTGTTGGATAAAATTTTTAAATTCCGCTGCTTTTCTGATTCTGTTTTCCAACACCTTCTGCCTCAGACATTTGGTTGACAACTTCAGAACTCAAGTCCTTTGAAAGATAACCCAAATACAACAAAAAACATTGGGCCAATGTATTCAATGCTACCGCTTATGCTCCTACTAGGGCTAAGAACTCGTTACACATCGGCAAAATCCTTAAAACAATGCCTTTGGCCAAAGAATTCCTAGCTAATTCCCATTCTAAAAATTAGGTCAATGCATTGTTTCCCGACAATTTATATGATATCATCAACAACAATATTGCAGAGTCTTGGAACAGTTGGGTGAAGGATGCGAGATCACTCCAAATTGTAGCTTTGATTGACCGGATAAGGTAATAGATAATGACCATGATGTGCAATAGACGGGAGCAAAGTCATGAATGGCATACGCGCCTTTGTTTGGATATAGAGGTAGGTAATGGTTGACATTTGAGGTGACCGAAGGGGAAGTCCGGCACACCGTAGACCTTGACAAGTGCGAATGTTCCTGTAATTACGGAAGGTCTTAAAGCTTCCATGCAAGCATGTTTGTACATGCATTAACAAGAAAGGGTGGCCGGTATACGATTTCTGTGATGAAACTTATTCGACAGAAACGTATAAAAAAGCTTATGAAAATATTATTTTCCCTGTACCAAAAGTTGACATGGAATCAAATGTAGATGTTGAGATCAGGCCGCCGGATATGAGGCCTCGGCCTAGTCGTCCAAAGAGAAAAAGGTTCCTGTCGCAGGTCGTTAAAGCTGATACAATTTGCTCATCATGTAAAGGAACTAGTCATAACAAAAGAACATACAGGGCACATGTGTCAAACTGACTGTTTATATACTGCTCAGTATGTAGTTGTATTATGGTCTCTAATCATTATTCCTGTGATTTGTTTTCTAGCAGAAAATGAAGATTGGTCAATTCCCTCGTTGGGGTGATACTGGACCTGGCAGGATGCTATCTCTTTGAAAGGAGTCTGCTTTGTATATACTCTATGTTGTATCTGACTGTTGTTCTATTTATTATATTTGTTTTCCTATTTGAGAATTCTATTTTTGAATATCTATTTTATATGCTATCTGTTTGAATCTGTTTTAGTGAGTAATTGAGTTGGGAGTTTGTCCAGTTAAACAGGGTAAGTGCGTAATGGAATGGGAAGTTTGTCTAGTTAAACAATATTAATGCGTAATGGAAGTGGGAGTTTGTCTAATTAAATAATATTAATGTGTAATGGAAGTGGGAGTTTGTCCAATTAAACAATATTAATGCGTAATGGAAGTGGGAGTTTGTCTAGTTAAACAGGTTTAATGCGTAATGGAAGTGAAAGTTTGTCCAGTTAAACAGACTTAATGCGCAATGCAAGTGGGAGTTTGTCCAGTTAAACAGGTTTAATGCATAATGAAAGTGGGAGTTTGTCCAGTTAAACATGTTTAATGTGTAATGAAAGTGGGAGTTTGTCTAGTTAAACTATATTAATGCGTAATTGAAATGGGAGTTTGTCCAGTTAAACAGGTTTAATGCGTAATGGGAGTGGGAGTTTGTCCAGTTAAACAGGTTTAATGCGCAATGAAAGTGCGAGTTTGTCCAGTTAAACAGGTTTAATGCATAATGGAAGTGAAAGTTTATCCAGTTAAACAAAATTAATGTGTAATTGATGGACATAAGTGTAATGTTGTGGATAATAATGTTGCAATAATGATACTCAACATTGATAGATTTTCAAAGTGTAATGTTGTGGACAATAATGTTGCAATAATGATACTCAAGATTGATAGATTATCATAACTGTAATGTTGTGGACAAGAACATTACAATAATGGTACTCAAGATTGATTGATTTTCCTAAGTGTAATGTTGTGGACAAGAACATTACAATAATGATACTCCAGTTTGATTGATTTTCCTAAGTGTAATGTTGTGGACAATAATGTTGCAATAACGATACTCAAGATTGATAGATTATCTAAGTCTAATGTTGTGGACAATAATGTTGCAATAATGATATTCAAGATTGATAGATTATCATAAGTGTAATGATACTCAATTACGTATTAAATCTGTTTAACTGGACAAACTCTCAATCCCATTACACATTTACCCTGTTTAATTGGACAAACTCCCACTTGCATTACGCATTAATATTGTTTAACTGGACAAACTCGCACTTACATTACGCATTAAACCTGTTTAACTGGACAAACTCCCACTTCCATTACGCATTAATATTGTTTAACTGGACAAACTTTCACTTCCATTACGCATTAAACCTGTTTAACTGGACAAACTCCCACTTCCATTACGCATTAATATTGTTTAACTGGACAAACTCGCACTTCCATTACGCATTAAACCTGTTTAACTGGACAAACTCCCACTTCTATTACGCATTAATATTGTTTAACTGGACAAACTCCCACTTTCATTACGCATTAATATTGTTTAACTGGACAAACTCCCACTTCCATTACGCATTAAACCTGTTTAACTGGATAAACTCCCCATCCCATTACGCATTTACCCTGTTTAAATGGACAAACTCTCACTTGCATTACACATTAATATTGTTTAACTGGACAAACTCCCACTTCCATTACGCATTAATATTGTTTAACTGGACAAACTCCCACTTCCATTACGCATTAATATTGTTTAACTGGACAAACTCCTCATCCCATCACTCACCTACCCTGTTTAACTGGATAAACTCTCACTTCAATTACGTATTAAACCTTGGAAAAATATTAAAAAATAATCATTTTTCAAACAAAAAATAAATAATAAATAGGAAAATAATAGTTAAATACGAATTCAACTTCATTTATCCAGATGGAACAGATTGTTTGCTGAGAAAAATATTGGCTATCTTGAACATGTACTCGGCGACACTACATGTCTCGGCATATGTATCGAACTCGGCGGTGTCCCGAACGAGCTTTTCATTATACAGACATACTAATGCGCCACAGTCACTGCTCTCCTTGTCCTGAAGTCTCATTTTGCCTTGCACCAATTCTCTCTTTTCGGAAGAAACGACAACTTTATTCTTATGCCACAACTTCTAAAGGAAATCAGAGTATAATTCGACATCGAATGCAGCTTCGGTTGTAAGCATAGAGTTGTAGTGACTGAAACGTTGTGGACGGGTCTCATATATCAACATGTGCCAGTGAGCATTTGTTAATAAAAAGGAAAATAATATAACGATTATTGAACATAAAGCTGCTAGACACATCGTTCAGGGCCATGGCATTCTCCTGCTCCATGCTTTTCGTTGTAAAATGGTCGATAGTAGATGCCGGAATGTAAGGGACTGATTTAATCTTTATTTTTCTTTTTAACCTGCTCTTCAATTTGTTAACAAAATCACGTGACACAAGAGGGTTGACAAAATGTACGTGATGGAATTTCGGCCTAACGTATTCAGGCCTTGATATCAGCTCGCAATAAGATAAAATAACGCTGGCATTGGGTCTCTTTCCCATTAACTAGATCACGTAGATCTTCAACGAAGATAAAATTTGACCGACAACTATACACAACATCACCACCGCAAAAGGTTATAATAAAAATCTCATCAAGATTCTGTCAACTAAGTTCATTTAATCATATTAAGAACACTTACTATTGCGTCTCCGGGAAATTCATAATCAACTCAAATGTCGTTTCACGCTCCTTATCAGTGACCAACTCAAAGCCTGGGGCCTATTTAGGCCTATTGCCCACCTGAGCCTCAGCAAACACAAACTGATAAAAGGGTATCAAATCAAATATACGCGCATGAAGAAAAGTCACTATAATATTAAATCTTGTGAAAATAATAGTCTCATTGATTCTTCCACATGCTCCCTCACATCATTCTTCCGTTTAGACCTAACCTCATCTCGACCGGATTCACTATCATCATCAAAATCCCCTGTACGAGCAGTTTCACCCTCCTCACTCAAATCAAAGTGCAATCCGGCATCGACACGTTCAATTTCCTCTTCAACGTAATCAGTTTGAACTCCCTGATCGACATTTTTTGCTTTCACATCCTCTTCTAGGGGCTCAACTTCAACCACTTTGTCGACAATAACTATTTCTTCGACTTTACCCAAAATTTTCTCCGATTTACAAGCTGCTCATACAGGAAAAATCTGCGCATTTTTAGAGCAACGAATTTCACAAATAAGTTGAATATAAATAAAAGGGTTAATTATAACCCCCCGACCTTTAGCCCTTGGGGCAGATTGCCCCCTAACCTTTTTGTTTGGGCGATTTCCCCCCTAACCTTTGATAATTGTTACATTTTCCCCCTTTTTAACGTTTCCGGCGGCATCTTTTTGGAATATTCCGTTCAGTGTTACAAATTCCCTCTTCCTTTGGCCTTTGGAGCAGATTGCCCCCTATACTTTGATTTTTAGCGACTAAATGCTCTCGTAGCGAATTTTAGCTCAGAAAAGGTGAACACGCGTAGATCATTGGTCATACCCTAAGTTACAAAATTCTAAGACCAAGCTAAGCGCCGCGATTCAAGGTTCGTGGACGCAACAATGAAACGGCTTAATCTCCAATCCCTCACAATTCTTGTTTGTACAACTCCACAACCTAACTTGTTTGTCAAAACATACCACTTAATTATATATTAAGACATGTCCGATAGGATCTCGTCTTCATAAACAAAGGGGGCTAAATAATAAAGCAACAAAAAAAAGATTTTATTTTCAAACAATTACATAACAATCAAATGTTTCTCGAATTTTCCAAGCTTCGTTTCTCGATCTCCTCGACCTAATCCAATTATTTACGCATACATGCATCTATGTCTTTCCCCAGAAAATAGTTGAGGACAAGTAGTAGTTGTATTATATTGTTAAAGGTTAATGAAGTATTTCCATACTCGGCTTGGGTGGTCAATTCGTCCGAGTTGTTTTAGGATTTATAACTCAGGGTAGGACCAATGATCTACACGTGTTCACCTTTTTTGAGCTAAAATCCGCTACGAGAGCGTTTAGTCGCTAAAAATCAAAGTATATGGGGTAGTCTGCCCCAATGACCAAAGGAAGGGTGGAATCTGTAACACCTAACCTTTTATGAACGGACTATTCCAAAAAGATGACGCTGGAAACGTTAAAAAGGAGGAAAATATAACAATTATAAAAAAAAAGTTAGGGGGGAAATCGTCGCAAGGGCCAAAGGTCAGGGGATTTGTAATTAACCCTATAATATTTGTTGGTATAACTTCACTTTAATTATTGAAAAGAATGGCATTTTATTACTATGTTTAAGAAAATATGAGATAATTGTTAGGCGTTCTAACTCTACGACATAAATAGTATGACCAAATCTAAATATAATCTTCGATGAAGGGTATGGTGTGTAATAGCTACAACGATTTGTATGTAATCAAAATTAAACGAGACAATACGAATAATAGTGCCAAAAATGAAATTAAGCCTTATTTCTATGAACAATTTAAGCATGAACATTTTCAAATTTTCTACTTTTTAGATATAGTAATGTACGTACTATATTTTACATATATATGCACAATTCTCTCAAAGAGTGAAAGTCAATTGGCAAAATTGTTAGAATATCACTCAGTATATATCATTAAATATATTATTTAAAACAATAAATCAGCATCGAGTGTAATAGTAATTCTAATGCTGTATATATTTTATTTCATATAAGAATATTTATCAATAGTATGCATATTATAACCACACCGAATATAGTATACATTTTAAGTTTAAATAATAAAAATAATATCTAGATTCAAAATTTTAGATAAGCCTGTTTTGATTTAGTTCTTAATATTTAATCTTTTAATTATAAAGTTGTTTATAAAATAATTTACTTACAGATTTGGTTTCGTCAGTGTTTCACTTTTAATTCAAAAAATGACATTTTTGTTTTTGAATCAAAACTAACACTCTGATAATTGTTATACCAAACCTATAAATGTATTACTTTACTGCACGATGTTAATAATTATATCTTTAATCTTAATATGCAAATCCCAAAAAAGACAAACATAGGGAAGCAAAAGTGATTTCTTTTGATGTCTCCATTCAAAACGTGATATGTAATGGGGAAGCGAAAATGATTTCTTTTGATGTCTCCATTTTGGACATGATATACATCAATATAAGACAAACATCAAGGAAACATGATCTATAGTTATTCATAAATTATTTCACATAACTTAAATTGGAGGATTTAGGAAAACAGTACAAAATAATATTTGAAAGAGAAAGAAGATACATACGTCAGTGAGATCATGCGCGCACTGTGAAATCATGTTTTACATGAAACTAGTTTGGGTTATTTTCATCTAAATATACAACAATTCAAAATAACATAACATTTTAACAATTTAGCTTTATTAACGATGAAGATTGAACATTTGAAATTTTTTTGAAATTATAACGACCCTCTCTTCATTAAGATTCTTGTCTTTTTGATATTCCGTCAAATTGTCTTAAAACGGTTGTTTTGCCCATTACCTACACTCTATAATTTTCATTTTCAAAGTAATTATTCTAATTTGTGAAACTAATATGAGATAATTTGTTATATAAAAATATAAGTTAAGAAAACGAATATTTAAGCAATATTTTAACTCATTTTTTATTTTTTATTATGTTATTGTAGAGTAATTCATGATTACATAATAAATACAATTTCTAAATCTATAAAGGAAAATACATTAAATATGATCTTTTGTTGTTGTTATTATTATTATTATTTTATCATCATCGTCGTCGTCGACATCATCATCATCATCATTATTATTATTATTATTATTAACAAATGAATATTTTACTAAATTCAAATTTTCATTATCAAAATTAAATTTATGTTATTGCAAGTATTGTCACGATCTATCTAATTAAGTCATGTATGTATCAGTTGTGAAAATCGTTGAAGAAAGCTTAATTTGCAATGTAATTGATTTAACAAAATATTTATGATGTTAATTATTAATACTGTATTACTTTTACTCGAATTAAATAAAATAGTATTAGGTAATTCTTCATGTATTATTTCAAAATAAAATAATGCTGGCAATTAATGATATAAGTTATAAAAATTATTTAAATAAATGATGTTGATATATTTTCCATTTATTGATATAGTAAATGTGTTTAGGTTATACCGGTGAGTTTATGGTCGTTGTATAGATGAACCTACATGTAAATAACCATAATATCTAAAATATTTTGTTTCTTATTTAAACTTCTCATACACCTCAATTTCATTTATTGTAATTTAACTTTGAATTCTCCAATTTATTACCCGTTCTTTAATTTATGTAGAGTAAAATTCACGACATAGACACCCCAAAAGAAAACCCTTTATATATAACATCAATTGTGCATCCCCTCATATTCCAACAATTGTTATCATGGAGTTATATAATTTACTCTCGTCATCGTTGTTTGCTACATTACTCCTCATCCTCCTCCCTTTCCTTTACTTACTCTTTCCATCTAAAACGGAAAACAAACACTATAATCTTCCACCAAGTCCTCCTAAGTTACCGCTCATAGGAAACCTTCACCAGCTTGGCAAACTACCTCATAGATCATTATGGAAACTCTCACAAAAATACGGCCCCGTGATGCTCGTACACCTCGGCCGTATCCCAACCCTCGTAGTTTCATCCCCTGAAGCAGCCAAACAAGTTCTTAAAACCCACGATAGCGAATGTTGTTCGAGGCCTTATTCCCATGGTATCAGCAAGCTTACATACAACTTGTTGGACGTGGCCTTTTGCCCTCATAGCCAATACTGGAAAGACATCCGAAAGTTTTGTGTGGTTGAACTCTTTTCTGTTAAAAGGGTTCAATCATTTTCTCATGTCAGGGAGCGAGAAGTGGCGCGTTTGGTTAATTCAATAAATTCGGAGATTTCCCCAAGTAGAAAAAATCCTATTGAGGTTAATAAGAAGATATTTTCCCTCACAAACAGCATGATCTGCAGCATCGCTTTTGGTAAAACCTTCGACGAGGGGAAACAGTTTGAGGGTTTTGACAAATTTGAAGAAGCCATTAATGAAGCCATGGCTATGTTGAGTAGCTTTTGGGCAGATGACTTTTTCCCGGGTTTTGGTTGGGTTTTGGATGTGGTTACGGGGCTCCATAGGCGACTCGACAAGTGCTTTTTGGATTTTGATGCGTTTTACGATAGGGTTATCGATGAGCATCTTGATCGTAATAGGGCAAGGCCTGAGCATGATGATATTCTTGACGTTTTAGTGAGACTGTGGAAGGATGAAACTGCTCCTGTTCGACTATCCAGAAACAATATCAAGGCTATTCTCATGGTAATAATTCCTAGTTCCAGCAAGTCTTATATATTTCTAAAATATACCCAGTAATTCTCATTTTAATGATTATACAAAGACACATCCATTATAATATGTATGAGTTTTATGACTCGAATTTAATGTGCTGTACGTGGTGGTTGAGCAATTTTAGTTCATGCAAACATGCATATGAATGAAAAAGCATTCTTTCACTAAAGTTAGTTATGATTGAAAAGATTTCACATCAAATGTCTAATACTTGTTACATGTTGTCAAAAGAAATTTCCTAATTAAACATGGTGGATCAATTCTTGCGTGCTTGTAATTTGTATCAAAAATACCATGTTGGTAGCCCTTTAGTTATTGGAACAAAAACTAATTCTTGCGTGCTTGTTAGTATCAACATAATAGCAAATTAATGTAGGAATTTTGACACTTATCGCAGAAAAATTAATCATGCTCTTATATATTTAATTGCTCCAACTATTATTACGTGCACATGTATATGCAGGACATATTCCTTGGTGGAATAGACACCGGCTCTCTCATGGTATTGTGGGCAATGACAGAACTTATCAAGAAACCAACAGTCATGAAAAAAGTCCAAGCCGAAATCCGATCCATTGTGGGAGCAAAACCAAGCGTGTCTGAAGAAGAAATCAAAAACCTAATATACTTCAAAATGGTGGTGAAAGAGACTTTTCGGTTACACCCGCCTAGCGCCCTTTTAGTGCCTCGTGAATCGTTGCATGACTGCAAGATCAACGACCACGACGTGCCCGCCAAGACAAGAATCTATATCAATGCTTGGGCAATCGGGAGGGATCCAAATACGTGGGAGAATCCGAACGAGTTCTGTCCTGAGAGGTTTGAGAAAAACGAGGTTGATTTCAAAGGACAACACTTCGAATTAATCCCGTTTGGCAGTGGTCGGAGGATTTGTCCAGGCATAAATATGGGAACTTCGAATGTAGAGTTCACACTCGCGAATTTGCTTTATTCTTTTGATTGGGAGCTACCTGATGGGGTGAAGGCCGAAGATATCAGCATGGAAGAAGAAGCGGGCGCCACAGTTCGTAAAAAAGACCCTCTTTGGTTAGTGCCCGTGAGATATGAACCCAGTGGTTAGCCTGGGGATGATACCAACCCTGGGGGATGAAATAGAGAAATAATGGTCGACAAGAAGATAGTTGATATGAACAAAGATATAGTGTATCAAGAGATAAGAGTAAGAGATATGGTGTATCAAGAGAGAATAAGAATAGGGATTGGATAAATTGATATAATTCAATATTTAAGATATATACATTAGAAATAAGATTATGTTTAGCTTCTTTATTATTTACGTAATATTTCCTTTAAGAGTCAAATAGTTTAGGTATCATTTAATTATTATACATAGTTGACATTATGTTGTTTTGGTTATCAGCAATAACATTACAATTTTCTCAATCTCTCTAATTATCTCGAACTCTTTTCTCTCCTCAATTTTCTATCGGTTGGATGGTCCTCCGGATTATCTTCTCTTCTCATCACTTTATTCTTACGAGCCCGAGACTGTTCTAAAGTCTCCTGTGATACAAATAACATATCTTTGGTACTTTCATTGAGAGACGATCATGGCGGAATTCGTTAGCGAAGCACGTTTGATAAAATTTCAAGAACAATTACTTGTACAAATGGTTTCCCATACAACAGCGATGCAGCAATTAAATCAGACCATCCAAAAGTTACAACATGACTTCTCCATCTTGTTGTCGCGGTTGGATACGACGAGTATAGAATCGGAGTCTCCAAATCTTCGGAGGGATATGGCAGTTAAGATGCTTCCTCAAGATGATGTTGAAGCTTTTGTGAAACAATATTATGTGATCCTCAATAGAAGTCCTGAAAATCTTCATAAGTTTTACCAGGAGCTAAGTCTACTTGGATGGCCGGGGGCCAATGGTATTGTGACAACTGTCACAAGCTTATCCGGAATTAATGACAAGATCATGTCCTCTGATTTCAAGAGCAGCTCTGCTAAGATCAAAACTTTAGATGCCCTAGAATTTCTAGATGACGATGTTATTGTTGCAGTAACCAGTGGCGGAGCCACATGCTCCTGGGGGGTACATATGACCACCCTCAAATAATTTTTTTAAAAAATTATTATAGATACATAGATATATTTATTCAAATTTGATGAAAATTTTCATTATTGACCCCCCTCACCAAAATTAAAATTAATACTAATAAGGGTCAATATATTGTTATGCTTTGGTCGACCCCACTGAATTACATTTCTGGCTCCCCCACTGGCAGTAACTGGTTCTTTTATTGACAAGTACAATGTGGAGAAGAATTTCAATTAGACTTTCTTCTTGGCCAAACAAGAGAAAGACTTCTTTGTTTTGAACGACATTCTTCGGATTTTTCATATACAATAAACAAAAAAGAATGATGCGGTCGATTCTGATGGCATGAGCAATCACCCTGCTCATACAACGAATCCTGAACCTAGCAATACTTCTGATATGGCTACGTCCTTAAACACCAAAGAAGTAATTGAAAATGAAAATTCCAAGGAAGTCCTTTCGGTCTCCAAGGACACGGTTGCAAATGATGACGCCTCAATGGAACCCGATTGGCAATGTTCAGATTGTACCGGAATTACACCTTGAGGACAAGGTGGTTTGTGAAGGACGGGAGAGTAATATGGACGAAGATATGGTGTATTAAGAGATAAGAGTAGGAGATATGGTGTATCAAGAGAGAATAAGAATAGGGATTGGATAGATTGATATAATTCAATATTTAAGATATATACATTAGAAATAGGATTTTGTTTAGCTTCTTTATTATTTACGTAATATTTCCTTTAAGAGTTAAATAGTTTAGGTATCTTTTAATTATTATATATAGTTGGCATTATGTTGTTTTGGTTATCAGCAATAACATTACAATTTTCTCAATATCTCTAATTATCTCGAACTCTCTTCTCTCCTCAATTTTCTACAACCGATCGGACGGTCCTCCGGATTATCTTCTCTTCTCACCCCCTTATTCTTACGAGCCCGACACTACTCTAAAATCTCCTACGATACGAATAACGTATCAATATTCCAAATGTTACAAAATTTTATGACCAGTCCTACAATTTTACCCAATAGTTTTAGAGCAAGTTTAGGACTTGGGGAGAATAAAAATGTACTTAATTTGATAATATATAAGGGTCACCGTGTATTGTTAGAAAAAATAATGAGAAAAGTATGTTGTTAAAATCAAATCATCGTGGTAAATTAAAACACAATAAGTTGGATGAAGTTGATGAGAAAGAAGGGGAAAATTGCAACTTGATCCTATATGTTCTTTTTTATCCTCTTCAACTCTAAGGCTCTCTTTATTTTTGATGGGATCTAATTCATTGGGGTTGGTTATGGAATAGTATTTTTTGAGTTATATAAGCCATTGATCATTTTTACTTTGATGGATGGAAAGTTGTCCATTATAATCCTAATTTGTGATCATTGGAAAAATCGAGGCGATTGGAAAGATGTTTGGGTTCAAGGTGGCAAGGACCAAGGACTTCAAAGTGAGGCTAGTGGGCTCACGGAGGGGCGGAAGGGGCAGCTCTCGGTGAAGGCCGAGTGTTCAAGGTGGGGCCCGAGGTGACGGTGGTGGAGTTTTTGAAATTCACCGGCGATACGTTGGAGTATGTGAAGTTTAGGGAGGAGGATATTAGGCCGGCTTTGAAGGATGTGGTTTTGACGTGGCAAGGGGATCAAGGTTACCATTGCGATGATCAAATTGGTGGGGATGAATGCTCGAAGCAATAGGGTTTGATTTATACATGGTTTTCGACTAATTAGGGTTTTAGACATGTTTTTAGCTTTGTTGCGTCTGGTAACATATTTGTTGGGGTTTTTTTTTTTTTTTAACTTGATCGAGATTTGGTGTACATAGAAATGTGTCAAGTGAATTGAATTCATAATTGTATTAATCGGGATTCAAAGACTTTGGGTTTTTTTTAATTTTAATTTCAATAACTAGTAATGTCAATGAAAATTTTGTAATGAACAAAGGTGATGATGTATTTATCAACGTAGAAGTGTCACTAATTGTAATTGATTACATCTTAAAGCACATATATGAATATGAGTACTGAGAGCAAACCGCATGACTCATGACGAATTCATCAAAAATCTTCCAAAAGTAATAAAATTTATTGATTTGCTTAAAAAAAAAATTGAATAAGCAAACCCATTGAAACGAGCCGAGTCTGCAAACTTTTAATTTTTGGTATATTGTGTAATCTTTTTATTATAAGATAGCATGAACATTTTAAATTTAGTATACCAATTTAATTAATTTAATGTACATTGTTTTATCGAAAATTGATTTTGTTAGTCGAAATTTACAAATTTAGACTTCGTCAGTATAAAACTGAGTTGGGTTTCGACGGGTAAAAACTGAGTTTCGGTCAAAAATGTATTAAAATTGCATGATTTCGAAGATAAGGCTCTATTTTATCGCTAAATAAAATGTACTAGAACTATTAAATTGATGGAGTTATATCAAATTTGTAATTTCTCTTAATTGCAAGACTTTAATTTTATTTATGTACAATAGGACTTTGATGGGCTTTCTTCCAAAAGGTATCTCTTATCTGTGGGCCGACATTTAGGCTTTAGCCCAATAAATATTGTGAAAAAACATAGGAGCAGCTCTCGCAGTTTTGCAAATTAACCATCAGGTCAAGGCGGCTAGCATTTATTGGATGCCATCTATGGGCCCTAGTTTCGTGCATGATTTTCGTATTTTCTCTTGACAAAATTAATGACAATTGAACCTAATTCCAAGGAATCGTGAATTTGACTTGATGAAATTAGTGTAATGAAAAGCGAACATATTATATTTGTTACATAATTAATAAAAAATTTAGGAAAAGTATCAAAAATAACAAATATATTATATATATCATTATAATTGATTAAATTCGATAAAATTAAATTTGAACTATAATTTTTTGTTGTGCCTTAAATATGTTGGACATAAGTTATGGTAGAAAATTTCTAACCCAATTTTGCTGAATCCAAGTAATCATTTATGAAATATACATGTACAATATATCTATATATATATATATATTCATATGATAAACTGTGACGCACCATAGGCTGATTTAATTGAATTAAATATGAATTAAAAATAATTGAATTAAGTGCGGCTTAGAGAAAATTAAAGTTCTTTTTTTATTTTATAGTAATATAAGAATCCCAAAGACTAAAGGGCAATAATTATATACGTTGAGGAAATGATTGCAACAACTAGAGAACCCTAAGTCCACTTCAAGTCCACACGATATAGTATTCTTAGTTTAGTGACGTAATAACGATTACGTCACCTTAAGAAAATGGCTTAATCTAAAACTTGTGAAAGCCTCCTCAAATTTCCACTGGTTCACAGAAAAGGTTTTCTCAATCTAGGTTCTAATCCTATTTTCACCGTGAAAAATAGTGTTTAAGGTAGTTTGTATAATATAAAATACTTTTAATCACATAATTAACTATACATTTATAATTAAAATTGATGGATCATACTCAACCAGGACACCTGATCATTCATGAGACAGAATAAGGTGAACTCTCATGACAGAATAAGGTGAACTCACATTTTGAAATTATGCTCTTTAAGATTTTATAGACAAGAGGATACTCAACTAGTTATAAATATTGAAGACAACAACGAGTAAATGAATTTTACGAGTAAGAGTAAAAGAAAGAAAAACAAATAGAAGAAGTTTAGACATATAACCTATAAGAAATTAAATCCTAATAGAATTTTGAATTTATAAATACGGGTTTAAGCGAAAACAATAATTAAATTTCAAAATATGTAATTATGAATTTTAAGTAAATACAAAACACAACGCAGAATATTAATGAAAAGAAAAAGAATGGATTCGAGAAGTACAAATATAACTAATATAAAATATTAGTAATACCATTGATTTGTGAATGGAATATGGGACCATAAACCCCACCTAAAAGGCAATATCCCTTGACCAAAACAAAGTGGTTACGAATTTCAACTTAAAAGAGGACAAAACTTAATAAAAAAGAGACGTATTAGAAGAGGGCATGCAATTGCAATGAGAGTATCCAAGCATAAATTGACATCAAAATTGAAAGAATTTTCCACATATTTGTACAAAACATTTTGTTGGTGTGTGTGTGCGTGTGTGATGATGTCTCATGTCATACGTCACGTGCACGACGTCATTACATTTCGTTATCAATTGGTACGTCAACCAAAAATATGAATTTGGTTCAAGTCTTTCAATAATGTGTAAAATAATAATAATAATGTGTAGTTCTCCGCTTGTATTTATTTTATTGTATTATTGTGTTGATAAGTTCCAATTATAGTAGTTACGAGTAGGTCTCCTTTCTAGTGGAAGTTTATTTCGGTGCAATAGAAGTTAATAGCTGGAAAATTAATACTAAGATAATGGGTTGTTTAAGTGGGTCGATTAATTATCATTGGTATTTTTTTAAATGAAAATATTATATAATTTATCTTTTAAATTTCAAAAAATTATAAATACACTCATTTCGATTGAATTTCTTAGGGATTTTTCTTGAATAAATTAGTTTTCACAACTAATTAATTATTTAAAACAAGTCACACATTACTTTTAAGTGAAATACAAGTAATTTATGAAGTTATTTGGAGGTTAAACACATGATTTGTTTGTAAATTGATAATTATGATGACATTTTCCCCCCTCAATTAGCGGAAATAAATAGTGGTGAGATATAGTTAATTCAAGAATGATTTTGCAAAGAATTTGAGCGAAATGAGTCAATTTGTAAATTTTCAAATATTGGAAAAATAAATTGTGTCATATTTTCATTTAAGGAGGAATAAGTAATTGTAATTACCTAATCTCGTAGAAAGCGTATAAATATTTGGTCAAATTAATATAAGAAAAAGATAAGCAATTAGCACTTATCGTATAACGAGTGAAAAATTTAAAGAATAATAAATTAAAAGGCAAATATAATATATTTATTATTATAATCAATTAAATTCAATTAAGTTAGAATTTTACATTAAACAATACTTAAATTTTGAAAAATACAGGTAATTTTAGAATTAAGTCAAGTCATGTACTCGTGTAGGTTATTAGTTGATCTTTCTCCTCCTGCCTATCAGTTCCCTTTACAAGGGTTATGTCATAATGACACCACCATGATGACGTCATTGCCTAATCATTTCTTTTGTCGGATGTGTGAATTCTACTAAAGTCACGCTAATTAATTGAATTCCACGCATTAGTCTCGACTCTTGACTATATAAACCACCCTTGATTAACACATCCCAACAATTCAATTTTCTCATTTTACATTATTAATTATTATATTATACATTCATATAAGTAAATTCCTTTTTTCCTTTTTGGGTTTTCGGTAAACATACGCGCGGTTTATATGTAATATATATGTGTATAATTATTCAATAACATCCCTAATAATGTAGCCAAAAAATAAATCAGGTGGCTCTATCAGACATCAATTAAAATTTTGGACACTTAGAGTTAAATTAAACTGTAATCAGAATTTTAATGCATTGAAAATTACATAAAAGTCCAGATTTTAGGACGGGAGGGCCAGCGACCAAAAGAAATAAAAATTTGAGTTGTATGTTTCTTAGTTTTAAGGGTTCAAACCCTTTGATTTTATATCGCATGATGGATTCAAGTTGAATCTATACATTAAAAATGTAAAATTATTTATACCGTTTAGGCCTTTTTTTTTTCAACATACCATTTAAGTCTGACCATTAAAGTAATGTGAAATTGATCTCTATATCAATAATAATTGTGTATTCAATCATTCAAATATACAATCTCTCTAATTAATTCAATATGTCATCAAATCAATATGATATATCGAGACAAATAGATAATTTAATGATAAACATTTACATTTTTGAATTGATATAAAAAACAATATCATGTTACACCACCATCGGTTCTTGAAATGTACTTTTTTTAAGTGTTTCCCACTTGAGGAATTAATCTTCCGAGTGATTTTAAAAATGTAATTCTCTTTGAATGTTTTCCACCAAATTCAGTGATTGATTAATTTCTGAGTTCTTGGAATATAATTTTTTTCAATATTTTCAACCCAATTGATTTAAAGAGTAATATCTCGAAATACTAAAGACGTTTTTTTATGAGATCTCTCCCAATATAATTTCCTACCTCTACGAGTTTCCAATCTTTTATTACTTAAATATTTTCATAAATTAAATAGGGAGCTCAGGATGTGAACGCACATTGCACTTCGTTATCCGATGGAGATTGATTTATGTTAAAGATAGTTCATTCTGCTGTAGGAATGGGGTTGGCAACTGTTAAGATGTTAGTGTGTTCAAACTTCCAACTTCAAAAGGCTCATCATTAATTTATTAGGCCGTAATCATCTAAACGAGATTTCCTGGTTGATATTATTTATGATGATTTATGACCGAATAATAATTTCCAAACTTCTGAAAATATAGGACCACTCTAACAAAAATGTCACATAATTAATCAATTGTTTATTAGAAAAACATTTTCTTTTCGTTAATTAATAAATGTCTTTCTATTAATTAGCAGTCCCTTTTGGAGACTTTTTTTAGTTCCTTTATTAAAATTTTCATATTTTGTGCATAAATTATAGTTATAAAATTGGAAAAATTACATCTAGGTACCCTGCATTTAGCCATAATTACAAATCAGAACCTATTCTTTCATTTTTTATATATTAGTTCCTAAAATTTGATTCCGTTAGAGGTCCCTACCTTCCGTTAGGGTTCCGTTAACTCCCATAGGGGCCGTTTTGTTATATACACGAAATAGAGGGGTCGTTTTATAAAGTGGTAGAACATTGAGGGGTCGTTTTGTAAGATGTTAACAAAAAATTCAAGGGTATTTTTGAAAAAATAGGTCAAAAATTTGACGAAACTCTAACGGCTGCCGGGGATCTCTAACGGGATCAAACTTTAGGGATTAATATGTAAAAAATGAAAGAATATGTCCTGATTTGTAATTATGGCTAAATGTAGGGTAGCTAAAAGTAATTTTCGCTATAAAATTTATAATTTTAATTGCAAGGCAAAGTGTTCCTTTGTGGATTTGATTATATATGTGAAACCGTGTACAAAGTGTGTTACGCCTGCCGACATGACGTCTCTCCAACCGATTTGCAAGAAATGGACCATTTCAATGATATTAACGTTTTCTTGATGACATAAGTAAATGTGTTTCAGTTACTCTTTCTTTTAGAAACAAGAAATTCATAAAGTATGAAAAGAAATGTCTGACAATACAAAGATCGAAACATAATCGAGAATATTCACATCCACTTTTTAAAAAGTAGATGTATTCCTAGTGGAAATTAATATGTGTTTCAATTACTTGATTAGTTATTTTAATTAATTGAATTCGACGGGATGATCTAATTGGAATTTTATGACTATAAAATGGGTAACTTCAGTTCACATATAACTCCTCCAAACTAGTTTAGTAAGGACTTGTATTTTGTATTTGAGTGGCTAATGTAAGTTTTATGTATAGCAATCGATCAGACAACAAGCCAACAGAGGTTGGTCCAAGTGGTAAATGGATTCATTTTTAAGGGCGAGATCCTGGTCTCCCGGATTCGAATCCCCAATTGGGTATGCATGTTT
>JBBMKE010058736.1:0-18090 GCA_037834125.1 Lippia alba | reverse complement strand
TAAATCGCCATCGTCGGTGAAATTTTATAGTAACCTTTCGACTTGGTTTTCTCTCCCGTCTGCAAACGAAACTTAAAGATAACCAGATATTCGTGTTCCCCTCGTCGAGAAGATCGAAAACCACTATAAGTTCCTAAGATTTGGCTGAGAATCGGAGGGGTTAGAAGACCGCTATAAGTTCCAATGGATGTGTGACACGTGCACAAAATTTCTTACACGTGTCACATGATCAGTGGAATCAGATTGCAATTTGTAACAAATGTAACAAAACAATAGTTGAGAATGCAAACGTAGCATTTTTATAGTTCGAAATACAAAGTTAAAAAATCGCGATAGTACAAGATGTTTAAAATATTTATCCCAAAATTAAAATATCAAAAATAATAAAATAAAAATTTTCTAATTAAAGAGACAAAACTATAAATATTATAAGATATACATATACATTAAAATGAGAAAATTTCAAATGAGAGGGGGTCGGCCAAACCCAATCACTTAGAATGACAAATATATTATATTTGCTATTTAATTAGTTATTCATTCTAACTTTTCTATCAACTATGTACTGCATACGCACAACAAGTATAAAACACTTATATTCTCTTATTATACTAATTTGATCTAATCAAGTCTAAACTAGAATTACCTGTACAACATTCATCCCCTAACTATAGTACTAATTCGTAGTAAATGTGTCCCCTTCCTAAATATGTTTGAAAATCCTTTGTTTTAGAAGAAGTGAAGATAAAAATTTAAGCATTTGCAAAAAAGAAGTACTAAAATATATTAAATTAAATGTATGAAAAAGAAGAAGTTGAAAAGCACATTTAAAAGACTTATATAAGTTTTATTATTTAGGCGAAAGTTGGTTTTGAAAACATTTTTAAAGTGCTGAATACAAATTAAAAGAATAAAGTCAAATCTCTTTAGAACTTACAACACTCTCATAATTAATATATAGTCTATTATTGAGAGATTTCGTTTCAATGCAACTCTCAATCATTTAAGAATTGATCGATGAGATTATTTTCCCTAATATTACATAAATTAAGTGATGCTTTAGAATATTTAAAGGAGAGGTCTTTATCAAAGATCCAAACTTTAGAAATATGGATAGCAAATGCAAGAAAGTAAAGAAGAGTTGGACTTGGTTGCAATCATGCAAATACTTGCCAGACCATCAACATCTAGTGTGTGTAAATTATTGTCAATATTTAGCTTCTTAATCCAAATACTAATCTAAAGTAAAGGCATACTTTGCTTATCAAATGTAACAAAGAATCACATTCCACTTTAATATCTTAATTAATTTCAATCTGATTTGTTTACTTATAGCAAGAGATGTACTTTGGATATATCTTTTCTTAGCTAGAATGTTCCTTAAGGCCTATAATACACAGATACGACACCAATAATGCAGTCATGACATAATATGAATACAAAAATATAAATTATTTTTTGACAAAATTTAAGTAAAAAAGGTCTAGCATTAGTGTTAGTCACAACAAAATATAATATAATGCTATTATTATTAGAAATGTTGTGTATGAGAGTTTACTATATGCTTGGTCATAGAGTTTTACAGAGAAAGGGAAAATTTGAAGTAATATAATACCAATAGAATATATTTTTAGGCGACGAATATAAAAAGAGAATGCAAATAGGCTAGCAACCTTTTACTTTTTCTAAAGTCTCTAATTTACTCTCTAATATTTTAAAGGAAATTGTTATTTTATTCTTATAAATTACTCTTTTTTTTTATTTTGATTCCAATTATTCAGTTTGGGGAAATATCATTTTCCATCCACTTTGATCTTCAACTTTTATCTTTTTTCACATTGGATCCTTTTTTATTTTAATTTTTTTGAATTTTAATCCTTCACATCCTACATAATAGAAATATGGAGATTTTTCCTGATTTTCCCTTCAAAATCTGAGTTGACATATGAATTGGATTATTAATGTTTTGGAAAAAAAAAAGGCCACATAATTATATAAATCATTCTTATTTAAGAGAACACCTTTATTATAATTTTTTTTAAAATTTTACCCAGACTTCATCTCATTCTTCAATTAAAATTAAAAAAAGCTCAATTTTTCTAATTTTTACTGTCCCTGCCACCTTTGCGCCGTCGCTGTTCGTTGTCTGGATGAATTGGATGACGGGACTGCTATGGTTCAACTTATCTCTTAACATCAATCCTAAAATGACTTTCATACCTCTCTCCCAATAATCAAGACTTAACATGTTTCACTTGATAGTTACCATCACAACTGTATTTATCCCTAAACTCTGTAAGTGGGAAAGATAAATTATCTTCTTTACCACCCTTACCATCTTTACCCCCTTGACCACCTCCCTTACCACTCCTAACTAATGTCATGTCTTCTCCCAACGCTGAAGTCAAAATTTTAAAAATATGCTCTTGCATTTCACCGAGCACTTCGTACAATGGTTGGAATTGAGAGAGCGACGTTGAAAGAGGAACTTAGAGGAAGGAGGAGGAACTTAGGGATTTTCAGTCAAATGAAATTGGTCTTAAGAATTGACCATCAAACGCAAACTAACGTGCACATGACTTTTATCTGTGTGCACCACTAAGAATTGACGAAAATTGAAGCTTGGGACTACATGCAAAAATTGGAACAATTTAGGATTCAAATTGCGAAATCTCTAATTGTTGAGATCAAAATTAAAAAGTGAGTAATTTATAGGGAAAAAAACAATTTTCTCTTATTTTTATTTAAATTTTCGCAAGGTAAATATTTTTTTCCCAATATATAAGTAACCAAATAGTATTAGTTTCGTTGCTAAAGTAAAGTCAAAATTGCAAATTTCATCCTATAATTATACCATTATTTGCTTTTTCTTTGTTTAATAACTTATTTTGTTTACGATTTTATTAGTTGGATAACTTTCTAACTATGCACATTTGGTTTGATTTCGCTGAATTAAAAAATTCGCCTCCAACGGGCTAGTAGGCTCGGAAGTTGGAACTTGATGCGTTTGTGAAATGTTTGTAGTCGGTACATCTCACATATGTACGGTGACTAAATTGCCCTTTTTAATTTCAAGTAAACATTTAAACTATTTTTTTCACTATCACATTCACCTCTTTAGTTTTTCCAATCTAATATGGTTGAACAAGATAATGTAGAAAACTCCTTGTTGATTGATTATTTTTTGAAAAAATAAAGTAATAAAAGTGTCAAGTTTGATTAATTTAACCAAATCAATTATATAGATAAATTTATTACATCTGTTATTAATTTATTATTTTTTTATACACGACAAATATAAAATATTATTTTCATTAATGTTATAATAATCTGATCAAATCAAATTTGTGTGATAATTATGATGTAGCAGGATTTATTATATCTGTTATTTAATTTATTATTATTTTTATAAATAATAAGTATAAAATACTATTTCTATTATTATAATAATTTGATCAAATCAAATTTAAGTTAAAATTAAGATGCAACATGATTTAACTATACTATATATGAGCTGGATTTAAAGGTGGTATCAGGTACCTTCATTATTGAAACCAAAAAGTAAAACATAAACAGTATTTATGCTTCTTTAGGAGCTTCTTTAGCAGCCAAGCAATCAACCCCATTTGCTTTGTCTTTTACAATTATTGTTACCAGTATTATTATATATGTCACACTTGGCATAATGTTATCTTGCTGAGACAGGAAAGATCTATCTCCTGAAATTAAACCATTAAATTTAAATGTTACATATTTCTTTTTCATAATTCTTGTACCTGCTCCTGTCAGTTATCCTCGTCACGAAGATAAATAATAAAACTTCACATGGATAGTAATAATAATTAATTTGATAAAAATAATGAGTTCAAAAAAAAATTAAACTGTTTTTAGACACGTTTTATTATCAATACCTGCTCCTCTAAGTAGTCTTCATCAAACAAACATTAAATTTTGAGGAAAAAACACTTTTTTTTAGAATAAATCTAATTTTCATCCTAAAATTTCAAATTTACGTCACTTTAGTCTTTAAAATTTTAAAATTAACAAATAAGTACTAGAGTTACTAACATATCTCAAGTTAGTTCCTCAATAATTTTTCCAATAAGAATGTGGCCTGAGAAATTTTCATGTGTGCAAGGTATGCAAATAGTAAAGATATCCTAGTCGTGTACCTTTAAGATGATACCCAATATGACCAATTATATAATTCTGTTCGACTACATTTTCACTGAAAAAGTTGTTGAATGACTAATTTGAAATAAATTAATAATATTACGACTTATCTATTACTTTTGAGATTTTAAAAATTAAAATGATACTAACTCGAAACTTTAACAACTAAATATGACATTTGTTTTATTTATTTATTGATTTATTTGGATTTATAATGCATCGGTAAGGACAAAATGAATTACAGGGAGCATTTATCATTTCAATTTCACCTAAAAAAGCTTTCATTGTTCCACCTACAAACTAATCTCATTTCAAGACTTTATATGTAACTATATGACCGTACCAACACGAGATATTTGACTAAGTTAGTATAATTAACCACAGTCCGCCTCCGGTTTGAACTTGTAACTCTTGGTCCAATTGATTTTCGATTTCAAAGAAGGTGGCATGGTAGAAAATGTTACAGACGGACTTCCTCCAGTCGAAAATCCATCAGAAGCTTGTCGGTATATCGAACGGCTTCCCAACCGACGTTCTTCGAATATGATAGTTTTTTTGGAGGGAAATGTGGCCATTATGGATTAGACATATAAAAATTGAAATACGAAAATGATGTGAGATTAAATTTCAATCATTAACAAATCAAATCCACAACGAATAACCAATATTTATATTGCTAAATGCATGCCACCCCATTTACCAAATCCAGGAAAAGTTGCTTGATCAGCACATGTTTTTTAACAAAAAGAAAATAAAAAGAATAACACATAAATTATTGGCTGGCCCTTATTGTCCCAAGCAAACACTGCCTATATATATTCTTGGCTATGCGTTTTGGAGTTGAGTAGTAATTAGCCAAAGAGAGTTGAGATTATAATTTTATCAAATTAAAGAAAATATGGAAAAACATGGTTATTTTTTTGTTGTGTTAGTGGCTACAAGTCTGGTGGTTTTCTGTGTTGATGCAGATTTAGAGATGAATTTCTATGCAAAATCATGTCCAAAAGCTGAGAAGATTGTGAAAGACTTTGTCAATGAGCATATACCAAATGCTCCCTCTCTTGCAGCTGCACTCATAAGAATGCACTTCCATGATTGCTTTGTCAGGGTAAGTATGTGTATTAATTCTTGGATAAATATCATGAGGTTTGAACGAGAGTGACACAAAGAAACCCCTGAAAAATAACAAATAACACCTACTCCTGATGTTATTTGTAATTTGAGCAGGATAGTATTTGTAATTTCTCAATTATGAGAGTTTTTTTTTTTTTTGGGATAATTGATTTAAACTCTTAGGGGATTTTCATAATTGTCCTTTTATTTTTATATACATGGATAGTATAAGAATCACTATCACTATCATTATCATCACTTCTCGTTTACATATGGACAGAAATTTTTGTTTGAAGGCTAAATTGAATAAACATTTTGAAAGTTTTAAGGAATATTACATTTATCATATAGGGGATGGGGAAAACCGGAATTTTGATGAAAACATATAAAGTACAATCAAGTTAACTACCTATACTGGTCTTTGTTATAAATAATTAAAGTACATTATATTCTTACTTCATATCATTTTCTTTGGTGATTTCCCAGGGATGTGATGCATCAGTGCTGCTTAACTTCACAAGCAGCACTGGAAATCAAACCGAGAAGGTTGCCCCGCCTAATCTAACGGTCCGGGGCTTCGACTTCATTGACAGAATCAAGAATTTACTAGAAAAAGAATGCCCTGGAGTCGTTTCGTGTGCCGATATCATATCTTTGGCTGCTAGAGATGCCATTGTTGTCACTGTGAGTGATTAAATAATGAAAAGAATCCTGGAAATGAATTTTAAATAAATTCTTTAATTTCTAGTATAAAGTTTATTCATTGTTTTGGGTTTATTACAAAGGGAGGTCCATTTTGGAGAGTTCCAACAGGGCGTAGAGATGGAGTGGTATCAAATGCTTCAGAAGCAAGGGCACAGATTCCAGCTCCTTTTAGTAATTTTTCTGTCCTCCAGACAGATTTTGCTAATAAAGGCCTTGATTTGAAGGATCTTGTTGTTTTATCTGGTGAGTTTTAAATAATTGTAGCGTTTTATTTTGATCTCTCTCTATCTGTAATGCACGAACACGGACAGGGACATGACACGGTAACACGATATTAATGAGATGATATATATGGATATTTTTTCTTCAATTTACCACAAGATGGCGCCAGAGAATGTGTTCCGACATGACAAAATAGTCCTTCTAAAAATATTTGTACATCATAACTTTATATGAATTATTGTTTCAATTGTTCTCCCATTTTGATAATTATGAGCATTTTTATCATAATATCGTTCACATCAAGCATTTTTTTCGGGTTAAAGGCAAACACCTCCCGTTCTTTAGGCGTACTATGCTCGATCAAACCATTATAATGTGAAGATTATTTACACTTTATCGTGTGATTTATTTAAATTTAAAAAAAATGATCAATCAAACAGCGAGTGCAATATTGTTGGGTTAGGCCGAATCGTGAATGTGCTATAACTTTCCCTACTCCACAGGTTTGTCGATCATTGAAAGTGCTAACACAGTATTTATCAATATTTGCATACAGGGGCTCATACTATTGGCATTTCGCATTGCACATCCCTCAGAAACCGTCTATACAACTTCACCGGCGTAGGAGATCAAGACCCCTCATTAGACAGTGAATATGCAGCAAATCTCAAAGCCAACAAATGCAAATCCTTCAATTCCACGACGAAGATCGAAATGGATCCTGGAAGTGTGAGGACATTCGATCTTAGTTATTACACACTCGTTCTTAAACGAAGAGGTTTGTTTGAATCAGATGCTGCATTGCTAACAGACTCAAGAACAAGGTCAATCATCACTCAACTTCTGCAAGGCTCTCTTGATAATTTCTTTAAGGAATTCGCGACGTCGATGGAGAAAATGGGTCGGGTCGAGGTTAAAACAGGCAGTGTTGGTGAAATTAGAAAGCACTGTGCTGTTGTAAATTCTTGAATTTTGTTCTTTTTTATGTTTTGTGTTGCTTGTTATTTGAGGGTTCTTGAGATGGGGGCTTCGTGTAAGATGTTTTAGTTATGCTTAATGGAGGATGTCACTTGTATGATCAATTCAATAATACATTCTCCAGCATTGTTTTTGTGATTTTTTGGTACTCTTTGTGTTGTAATTTGTAAAGCATGGTTCTTAAATTCTTATGCTCATGAAAGAAAGGTTATCGATTCCAAAGTAGGCATCCTATGAAGATTTTGCGGAAAGGGTTCAAGATTTGGCTTTAGGTCCATGTTACTTTTAGGCGCAAAAGACCTTGTATTAACCAATTTTCTTTCATGTCGTGTTGAATATTCGTAGCGAACATAAGTCGTGCATATAAACTTTTAAAAGTATTATCTTATCTTGTTGTATCATGTGCTCGACTACTCGTATTGTATATTTGTAATGTAAAAAACTTAAAAAAATATTTGTGCTATTACATTTAAATTGTGTCGTTTCTATATCACTGTGTACATATCCTTATACGATAACTGTCAGTTCAAACTTTACACACTTTTTTTAACTAAGCAAAATATTACTTTGGGATAATATATTAATTTAAATTATAAAATATTATATTTTCCATTCCAAAAGATGAAGCGAAGGACTATTCAATTTGCAAAACAATAAACACTAATTTATATTTTGCACCATTCATGAATTGGGTGATTCCCCTTAAATAAAAACTACACAACCTACACTTTCAAGTTTATAAAATTATAAATAAATTCATATCATAGGGTCTCAAAGAAATTTAATTTTTCTTTTTGGGCTAAGTTCAATTTTTTAGTATAACATATTAAACTATTTCAATATTTAAAAATGTTGTGTACCTTTGATGCTCTTATACTTTTTATTCTCTTACTTACCTTTTTTTTTTTTTTAAATTTTCCAAACGAATCTTAGAATTCTTGGCAATTAGTAAATAATTCCGACTTGAGACTAAAGTTTATTCATTGAATATCATAGTTGAGGAGTTTGGAGAAGAATAGGAGAAAAAGATAAGAACTTCAACACTAGTTTTGAAACTCTTTTGTGATACAAGTGCGTATGAATTTCTAGAGACAAACAAATGTTTTAGTATAAAGTATTTGGACCTATGAACAAATAAATCATGAGTCAAGTCTTATTGAGGACAACTGAAAAATCAATATTAATGCTCTTAAAAAGCAAAAGTGCTTATGAAATTTTTATACAGTAAAGCTTGTGAGATTTGAATGCATTTGAGATTTGACTAACGAGTAACGAAGTACTCCATCATTGTATCAACTTCACCAATTTCAATATGTGTACTATATTATTATTAGGGTTCGACCAATGGTGGTTCGTGACCTGCGCGGACAACATTAGGCTTGTCGTGTTGGTCCGTCACATATCCCCACTAGGGTGTTCTCCATAACTCATTTATATATGTTCAGTTGCATCATGCCATTAAGGTATAAAATTTTTTCTACCAATGGTAGCAGTATATTCAAGAAATCAATACGTGATCATTTATTAAACTAGCATAGCGTCGAACCGCGGCCTTTTTCAGCTGGGCTTTGTGAATGGGCCGAAATGTGTAAATATATATGCATGCTGGTATATATATAAATTTCGACCCATTCACAAAGCCCAGTTGAAAGCCCGAGCCCACATTTATCATCCATTCAACTAGCTTATAATTTCCTTGAATTTCAGCCCACGTTTGAGATCCATATTAGTAGAGAAATCAGAACCCTAGCTTTGCTGCATCACTCTCAAGCATAAATATCTCTCATCATCTTCGGATGCCAGAGCAGAGCAGCAGCTACTGTAATGGGTAATTCTCCAAAGTTATGATTTCTCTTTCTCTCCATTTTTTACAAAAATTGGATGAAATCTGTGTGCAGTGATGATGCAAATTTACTGTGGACTAGAGTTTCTGATCTTGCAGTTGAAGACTAACCCTTGGCTGTCTGAGCACACAAAACTATTCTTCTAATTTTTATTTTATTTAATTTACTACAAAGTTTGAATCTTTTAATCTCTTTATTAATTATTACATATTCTAAAGTTTTTATTTTAATTTTTGTAATTATTTTTTGGTTGTATGCAATGATGAGGTAAGGCACCAATGGGTGTTTAATGGGCAGTGGATTTTATGATCCGTGAGCCTACTTAATTAACGACTTCTCCTTCCACTGAGCATATTTTTATCATCTTATTATTTTTTTCGTATTTAAATTCTTGAAAAAAAAATTCCTTTTTCTTTTCTTTTAGTTTAATTTTTTTTTTGGACAACCAGCAGGCCAACAAGGCCACTATCAAGTTAAATCAAGAGCAACAAACTCAGAAACATAACACGGAACATCAAAAGCATCAATGCATGCCGAAGTCGCACTTCTAGCTAACTTGTGGGCTACACGATTAGCACCACGACGAATAACAGAGAACCGGACATCTTGAAAAGCGGAGCAGATATTCAGGACATCGGCGAGAATATTACCGATGCTGGAAAGATCTTCCCCTCCATTTTTTAAGTGATTGAGCACATTCGCATTATCCCCTTCAATGATGATCTTCCTCCACCCAAAGTCCCTTACCATTTTTGCAGCAGAAAGGGCTCCAAGGGCTTCAGCAATGCAAGGATCTCGATTTCCTATCGGTTTCCCAACCAATAACTTCTCCTCTTGCATTTCTAGCCACCACTCCAATACCCAACTCATTTTCACTACCGAAGACAGCCCCGTCTAAATTAATCTTTATCCAATCATCCGGAGGAGGCCGCCATTTAGTTCTCGGCAACTGAACTCCGAACGACTCAGTAATGGCATCCACTGCCGTCTCCGGGTCTGCATGTGTTACAGCAGTATTAGCTACGTCAACAGGCTGTTGAATTAATCCCTCTGCCCGCCTTTTGTTCCTAGCATTCCAAATGCTCCATAAAACCACCGCCACTCGTCGGCTTCCAACTCTCCAAGAATTCGCCCCAAACCAATCTTGAAATCATTCTCCATCCAAAGTACAGCACAATGGGGAACATTTGAAAGGGCCCACACCTGCCTGCCTAGAGAATGGACAAGATAGTAGAGCATGTACCAAATCTTCTTCTCCAGCACCACAGTGGACGCACTGGGAATCATCGCCGCACTTCCGCCTCTTCAGAACCGACCCTGTGGGAATGATGTTGTGCCCACACCGCCACAAGCAGTGACGGAGCCAGTAGGGGGGCGGGGGGCCCATCGCCCCCCCTAAATTTTGAAAAAAATTTATTTCCACCTATGTATTTTGGAAAATTTTCATTTTTCCCCCCTAATTTTTAATTTTCGCTCCCCTCCAAAATTTGATTTTATCCCTTTTATTTTATATTATAAAATCTCGCTCCCCCGACTCGCGAATCCTGGCTCCGTCCCTGGCCACAAGAAGGTCCGAATTTTAGGCTGGACTCCCACCTTCCACAGCCTCTTCCAAACATCATGAGCCTCGAACCTCTGATTGATCCGCAATCTGCACAGCAACGTGGTACGCCGAATGTAGGCAATCCCCGGCTATAAATTTATTTTTCAGATTATACAGTTTATTTTACCATAAACCAAATATTCCCATTACCATCATTGATTTAATTCTATAATATGTCAATACTTTTAAATATTATTATTTTGCACTTTTCAGACTTTTTGAAAATATTAGAAGCCAAGATTAGTTTTTTTTAAAACTGACATTTGTGATGTGGTTAATAAATTTAAAAAAAAAAGAAATAGTAGCTGCTGTCTGTAAGGTGAAAATTGTTTCGAAAAGAAAACGAATGTCAAGCGTGGTTAAATTGAAACAAATAAATATATGTTAGGAGTTTTATTTGTATATGCGTGTATTTATACACAAATAATTCTAATATAATTTGAAACTTAATTAATCTAAGGATTAAACTATTGAAGAATGACAATCCTATGTTCATTCGGTAATTAAGGTGGCTTAGGGAATGACAATCATATGTCTAATTAAGTTTTAAGGGGGCTTAGGGAATGACAATCTTATGTCTAATTACGTTCTAAGTTCTAGCGGTTTCACAATCACTTCCCCCTTAATTAGATGGCAAAATTGCAGTTTTGGTCCCAAAGTCCCAAAATTTATACCATGTTGCAGTTTTGGTACCATACCGTACCGAAATTGCAAAAGCAATCCCAAATTTTAATATTTTCTTGCACTATGAGGAGTGAGGACTTCTGTCGTTAATTGTTGTTTTTGGAGGGAAATACTCACCTCTTTAGTGATTTGGAGGGTAAAAGAATATAACAATATCTATTTTATTTTTCTCCCCTATTTTCTATTTTTTAATTCAATGAAAGAGGCTATAGCTTCGTATTTTTCCAAAAAAAAAATGCAACTTCATATTTCCAACAAAATGAAATATATCTGTTACTCGATACAACCACCTATTAAAATGTTTGCCAACAATTAAACCACTTAACTACAAAGATTGTTTGGCAAAAAAACACTAAATCGACATTAGACAAAAAAGTATTGACATCCTTTTATGCTAAAGAAAAACCAAATTTTGGAGTTGCTTTTTAGCTAATTGAAGTGGGTAAGATGAAATCTCCTTTTTACCCTTATTTTATCAGTAAATTTATCAATGCTTCTTGCGAGATAATTTAAACAGGATAGAGCCAGTATTTAATATTTGAAAACGAAAATTTAAAATGTTAAAAATAAGAGCAAAATCTCTAATTAGAGAAGCAAAAAGTTGGAACATCAAAAAATAAAAGGACATATATCAAAAATATCTGTCCTAGTTGATCCTGATTCGATGGGATTGCCGACTTACCCATTCAGTGACTTTGGCACTGGACGTTCCCAAAAGGGCTACTACCGAGTCGGGTCAATTCAATAATAGACGCCCGTTGGCATTCCACCCTTCCTTCTCCTTTCAGGGCCGATCCGAAAGAGAATTCAGTACTTCTTGGTCGTGAATATCTGAACGGGTTGTTCGCTGTTATATACAAAAATTAAAAATTCCAAAATTTAGGAGAGAGGAGACCCCCACATGCCCCCTGGTTTCATCACTACAATCAAAGGCGGCCACTTCAACCACCTGTCATGGCATCACCTCTGGGAACACCCAAACCCTCCCCTTCCCTCTTTCACTCCTTCTAGGAAGAGGGAAGTCTTGTTCAGGTTGCTTTTGCCACTTGTGGTTGGACATTTCGATCCAGCGTGGGTGTACGAGGAACTTCTTCTTCCGCATTGCCCAACGTGATTTATGAGTTCCCGAGTCCATGGTGACGACATGTGTCACAGATGGATCTAGTTCACGCGTGCATGTAGCTCCAAGCTCCTCCGCCATTTTCCATACGTGATGGTCCTCAACCAGGAAATTACTGGGGAAGACACGCGAGAAGACGACTTTGCAGCCCTTCAGAATTTCCCCACGCACTGTTCTTAGAATCTGTAAAAGTACAATTACTCAGAAGCTTGCTGATAGGAGTGATATCAAATGAGAAACGATCAATTATTCCCTTTTTTTTTTTGGGTTACGAAAACAATCAACTATTCAATAAAAGGAGAGACCTGATGGCTATTTTCCAATTTTCTTCAACTTAGATAATGATGTACTCAAAAGGCAGGAAATTGTTTAAACTATCCTGTTGACTCGCTTGAGGATGCAGAATCCGAAGGTAACATTCAGATATATTTTTATCTTTTCAGTTATGTATATGTGTTTATGCAGGCTATAAATTCCCCCAAATAAAATAAAACTAGCATGCATTAGAGTAATCATGAATTCGTAAACAAAATAAATTCCCCCATATAAATTCAGATTTACCTGTGTCACGTCGGGATCCTCTGCATTATCCTTGCAACTCTGAAAAAAGGAATACATTAATTAATTCATCTTGGAAAGAAGCTAAGTAGAACTTTATTCTATTTATTATTTTAGGGTGAGAAGGCACTACCTGATCAAAGAACAAACTGTGGATCCGTTTAAGTACTTTAAGAACAGTTGATAGAGCTCCATCGGTTTCACTTTCATCACTTCTTAGTACAGAAGGTGATGGACCATCACACCCAACGTGCTTCCAACTCGAAGCAAAGAACAGATACTTTTCTATCAATATCAAATGGTCCTTATGTTCTCCCCATACCTAATATTAATGACAAAGGGTGTATTAATTTCATGCTCGCTATCACCACATGTTTTTTGATAATTCAGAGGATGAAACGAAAAGGAATATTGCAAAATTAGATAAGAATTTTTTCCTTATTCGTGCAAATCAGGGATGATTTCTCCTGTTAATTCTCATGAGAATGTATACAATACAGAAAGAACGAGAAATTACTAATATAATAAATGAAAATTGAACCACAGAGCATGTGTGATAACATCAATAACTAAAGGCATATCATGCTATATAAGCAGAAACAATTCTTCTACTAAAATATGTTGGTAACTGGCAGTTGATTATAAGCAACTTATAGTTAAATTTTTGACATATTTGCCTACTCTTTTTATGAAAATATTTCAAAGACCGAAGGTTCAACATAAAATCCCAAAATGCACAAAGTATATTCTGCACCACGGGAATTTTCAGCAAATGAATAAGAATTTTCATCTATACTAGACAGCCATCTTGATGTTAAACAAAATACAAACAAACAAAAAGGCAAAAAGGAAAACGGAAGTAGAGGAGAAGTGATGAGAAATGAGTGAACTATAATTCAGAGAATATATAGTTCAACATCATTAGAAGCAAAAGCTAACCCAACTGAATAAAAGCTAAGAATTACCGCTTTTGTATCATCAATGATGAGGACCGCACTTTTGTGTGCCAAATCAATATCCAAACCCTTTTGATGCGTCCGTGTGCCATCCTCTTTAGATATTACTCTGGAATTGAAGTACGGGCCGAGCAACTTTGCCATTTCTTGAGCATAGGACCGTTCACCCATTGTGGATATATACATTTCAAACAATTTACTAGCTTCTTCCAAGAACGTGTGCACAAATGGCCTCAACTTCGTCATCAAATGCATCCCATCCAGTTTGAATAGGCTGCTTTTCAAGTGATCTGATTATTTGCAAATGGTAAGAAAGATAACTATGGGATAAAATTCAAAAGCAGATAGACAAATTGGCTAACGCCACAAAAACTGAAGAAATTGAAGCAGCAATAAACTCAGGAAGGAAAAGACATGAAACCTGAAACAGCTCAACTCCTAGTTGAAGTCAACGAAATGATATGAGAACAACAAATATCATCATTACAGACAGAATATATTTGTATTAAGGTAAAAAAATCCACGCCCGTGCACACACCCACACATAATCTTAAGTAGCCTCGATAACTATATATAAGGGAACTTTGATTTATAATGTTTCATCACTTCATCATACATAACATATCAAAGAGTCTAGACAGCATATATACACATTCAATTGCACGAGATGGCTATCTTAGTAGATGGGATTATAAAGGACCTAGATAATATTTTAGCAATTCTAGAACTTCTCCTTCACCCTAAGCACAGAAAGAGGCAATAGATTATTCAATTTTGCTAACTATATATTTGAACCTAACTTTATGGAGTCAGTGAAAATTGTGCTTTGTCATCTCATGCTCACATTGAGCAAAAGCTTGATAACAATATGGAATAATTAAAGGCCAGAATGAATATATTTACTAAAAATATATAACCAGGGACCACCCAAAATGCTAAGGAGCAAATACCTGGCAAATCTTCCTTTGGAACAGTTATCTTTCTTCCCCAGTAATTTCATCAACGTGAGTTGAATTGAGCAGCGTGTGATCTAAATCAAGAATCAGATATAGCTTCCTATCACGCAGCGATTTCTTGAAGTCTTTGTGGCATAATCGTTCTATCTCGTCAGTACTCAGCGTCAAATTCTGCATGAAGGATAACATCAAGATTATGATGAGTTTGGCATCATATTAACATCGTAAGATGAGTTTAAGTGTATCTAATAAAGTTAGGGAAATTATGTAACATAATATAGTGATATAACTAACCTCATTGATGTACTTAATTGCAACGCCGGATTCTTCATGGACTAATTGTCCACAACTCGAGCACATTTGTTTAAAACGCATAGGATGTCGACAAACATTCGATGAAGAACCTGCACAAAAGATCAGAAGCAAATAAATATGTGATCAGAAGCAAACGTAAAGAGGAGACGACATCGTGGGGTCAGTCGGAAGGTATGTTCTCCCTTCTTTTTGTCACTAATATTAGGGTTCAACAAATAACAGTGTTTTTGTCACTAACTCTTGACCCTTTTAACTCTTGGTCGGTTTATTATGCCTTCAGATATGTCCTTGCGCTATTTAAGGCTATGATATGCAACTTCCTCCTCTTCATGAAGAGATGTATCGAGCTCTGCATCCAGAAATTCTGCGAAATCATCCATGCTTGACGGCATTTGTTCCCGAATCAATCCCCAAACTATAAAACCAAATCATCTCGAGTTATTAATTTAGAAATAATTGTCGAATGCCAAGGTTACAACTACACTGATATATCACTAAAGTGGAGAAAGGACCATAAACATTCAATACAAGCATATTCATCGTTATCCACAGAATAATTATACTTAATTCTAGCTCCTATCAGTTTCTTCACTACATCCAACCACAACCACAAAAATCATAAAAAAAAAAAAGAAGACACTTCCAATATATCAACTCATAAGAACAGGATCGCCATTATGCTTAACCACAAAGTTGATCATGAAAATCGCCCCACCGTCATTAGAGATCAATTTCCCAAATTATGAGAGAGATGAGACGCTAGCGGCCACTGTCGCCGGCGTTATAAGGCGGCCGTGGATATATGTGAGCAACAGAGAGATGAGAGATGACTTTTTTTTTAAGGAAACGGAGAGATGATGACTTTGGTAAAATGACTTTCTGAAAGGGGGTGGCGATATATATAAACTTGGGGAGTGCTAGTTTATATGTGTATAGGTTTAGAATTCAATAATGTGTAGGATTAGGATTCAAAACTTGTGGTTTAATCAAATTTTATTTAATAATTATTTTTTATATTTTTTTTTTGGAAGAGATAATATCAAATAAATTACATAAATGTCTATTTCTTTAATATTTAATTATTTTTTTAAAGAGATAATATAATACAAGACTTTAATTTGATTGGTCGGTGTGACGCAATACGCCACGTGTCGCCATATGATTTGTCTCGGTTTTCTTTGATTGCAAGACTTGATTTAATTGATCAAAATATGTGTCACTTTAACACGTGTCGTCACTTAATTTGTTGAGAAAATAAACATTATAATATTAATTTAAATTTAACTATTTATATTTGAAATTAAATTTAGGATAATTTCAAAATATAAAATAGTAAATTAAATTAATAATACAAACTTTATTTACTCGTCTACAAATGTTCCCACCTCAAGAGTCGGCTGAAAACTACCAAGTATTTGTGAGAAGGCGGAAATTGATGTATTTAAATTCCCCAATTTTTCTCTTTTTTTGGCAAATTTAAACAAATTTAAATAAATGATATTAGTTGCACATTTAATAAGACTAAATTTGAAATAATCTTGACGCAAGTCACGTGCTAAGGAATTTCAATTCATGCAAACAATTGAGTTATCATGGGATTTGTATTTGCTTGCATATATGCATACGTCACTTTAATGTGTGCGTACGAATGAGAATATGGTAATACGGATAGAACACTATATGAATATCGTATTATAGATATATTTTTTGAATTTTTCACGTGAGAAGTATTGTATATGAACGTCGAACACAACACGACATAATAAAATGACATTTTTAAAAATATTGATTCATTATACTCTCATGCAAACTATATATTATCGTGAAGGAATAATTATGCTTATATATAAAATATTAAAATGTTAAGACTTGATTACATAAATTTTCTCTCAAATTTGAGATATCACAAAAACTTCTAAGATGATTTACATTATTCCTAAATTGATTGATTTTGATGACACATGTAATGATGTATCAACATGAACACAATAAATCGCGGCTACTTAATACTGATTTTTCTTTTTAAATTCAATGCATGATACATATCTAACACAACATTGAATAATAATATTTTTAAAAATATTCCATAACATAAAATATAAAAGATATCTCTAAATCTTAATGAATTGTCTATTTGCCATTCACCCATATGTCATTGAATTGTTAAGAGTTAAATTCATGGAAGATGTTCATGTTAGGACATATTAGCAAGTAGTTTAGTTTTATTTTATTTTATTTTTTGTCACCAGTAGTGTAGTTTAACGGAGATATCCATGTTAAGTCAAATCTTATGACATATCATACCATAAAGTAATAAAATTTAACAATTCAAAACTATAATAGTTTGATCAGAAATTTGATATTCGAAACTCTAAATACGCAACTATATGAAAAATTTTACAATTTAGTAACTCGATTCGTTTGACCCGGTTCGTTTGACCATATAAATGGACTACAAAACCAAAAAGAAAGATCTTAGGACATTTTAAAGAGTCTTTCGTAATTTGTCAAACGTTGAAAGAAGTTTGTATAAGTAGGTCAAATTTTAGAATATACATATGATAATCCTTGATTCCTTATCATGAATGAATTAGTCCAGCCTTCAATGAAGACTGCCTTATTTGGGTGACAATATTTGTAACTTCGAAACTGGGCTACTATATTCTCATATCAACAAATCAAATCGCTTGTTCAGATACAGTTTTCCTTCTAAACAATACATTCAAATTTCACCATTTCTAACCACTCTCCTTGCAACAAACATTAAAGAATGGGAAAAATACAAAATCGGGACAATATGTGACCCTCACTAGCAATTTCGGGTTCGAAACTTGTCCGACGACAAAATGTACCCGTATTTCCC
>JBBMKE010058635.1:0-18097 GCA_037834125.1 Lippia alba | reverse complement strand
CACATAGGTGGAGGGGGACGGGATATTGGCTTCTGGAGAGGCAGCAATAGAGGTTCTTTCACGTTTACATCTGCATGGGATAAAGTACGATGCCGAGCAGCACGTTCGGATCTACTCAGCGCCATTTGGTCGACTAACTTGACCCCAACCATATTGGTCTTCTTATGGAGACTCCTCCATGATTGGATACCGGTGGATGAACGGTTACATAGAAAAAGAATTATATTTCCTTCTAAGTGTGCTTGCTGCAATAACATTGAGACTTAAAGTCATCTTTTTTTAAATAATTATAAAGTTAGAGAGGTATGGGATTTCTTTGCTAAACAATTTAATTTGCAGGTAAACAGGACTGCTACCATTACCGACATGCTTACAACCTGGATTCGTTCATCACCGTTTAGTTCAAAGAAGCACATGAGAATTGTTATCCCGGCCCTCATTTTATGGTTCACCTGGACAGAGAGAAACCGGAGAAAACACCAAGGAACTAGCTTCTCATCATACAACATTAAGCGAAGTGTGCTCCGATACCTTTCCCTGTTAAACAAGACGGAGACTGTGAAGACAGAATGGTGGAAAGGAGATGGGCGAGCTACTCAAGAATTCAAAATTCTTCTCAAACCAGGAAAACAGAAAATGCTAAAAATGATCAAGTGGATTAAACCACCACACCATGAAATCAAGTTGAATACTGATGGGTCTAGCTATGGCAATTCAGGACCATCGGGAGTTGGCGCGATTCTACGTGATCACAAGGGACAAGTGCTACAGGCGTACAACTCAGGGATTGGAATTGCCTCAAACAACCAAGCTGAACTTGCGGCTTTGATCTAGGGAATTAAGATGGTCATACGAATAGGGATACACTATGTACTGGCAGAATTGGATGCGAGGGTGATCATCGATTTGGTGAATAGGGGGACTTTTGGAGATTGGAAGATACAGCAAATGCTCCTCGAATATAAAGCATTAACGGGTGACATTAATGTAGAACTTCGACACACTTTTCGTGAAGGTAATATGGCAGCAGACGCTTTGGCAAAATACGGAGCTTCTAGGCAAGCACAATGGTTTTATTCGGAGAATGACATGATACCTAGACTCAAAGGTATAATACGAACAGATGCTTGGGAATTACCTAATCTTAGAAGACGATGACTAAAAAATGGAGCATGTACAGCGGTGGACTGCCACACCAAATCACGGCAGGTAAGTTTTGGCGTTTTTGTGTTGTGTATAACAGCGCTTTGTATTGCCATATTCTGATGCATGGCCAAAATGTACTGTATAACCTTGATAATATTTATGTCAATGCTAACTGGATCGGGCCGATCAAGGTATGCTTATCCTCGCCGGTATGGAAAGCTAATAAAAAGAATACCCAAGAAGCAACCATTTATATGAATGATTATCATGGAGGCAACTGGAAAACACATTTACAGAGGTCTTAATGAAGATTTTCCCTCGGGAATAGTATGTAACTATGCAATTGACGGTTCAATGAATCTCACACCGAACACCATGGACGATCTTCCCAAGGACGCCAATTGCGGTATCAGGGAAGACATTACAAATACGACCTGAGATGGAGAAGAGGGCATGGTTGGAAAGCCTTGCATAGATGGAGAAGAATGCTTGGTCATACTAATGATTTTCATTACTGTAAACATGCCGATATGACCCCCAAACTCAATGAATATACTAGGGGTAGACATTTCTCTTATTCGAGTATCTTGGATTCATGGATTGCTTCACATTGTAATTTTTCTGATCCGGTGTATTCAATAAATGAGGTGAGGTCCTCCTTAAAAACCTTACGGTCTCACTGACCGGTTTCCCCCCCAAAAAAAATATGAAAATAAAAGATTTCATTGTCCAAAGGGGTCCGGTTTAGAGGTGATCTAAGAGGTGGATTTTATTTGATTTTTTGAAAAGCCCGGAATTCAAAACCTACTTGTTAGAAAATTCCTTGGGAAGAATTTTACTTGTCGTCCAACTCGAACCTAATAGATAAAATATCTATTAAAAAAAAGATTTCATTCATTTGTTTCTTGCACAAGATCTTTTTGGAAATTCAAGAGCCAATTAATATTATGTGATTCATTACCATGGTTACTGGCGTTAATATTTAATTTGATTAATAACAATTAAATTATGAAATTTATAAGTATAGCCACTACAAGAAATTTCAATTGTAGGAATATATATTTTCATTGCCAAAAGCATAAATTTTTTCTTTTGCCAAATCTATTCACAAAAAAAAGAAAAGAAATTGTTTCCGTGATTCATAGGTGAATCCTTATTACTAAAAGTTCATGACAGTAAAAACTCAATATCATTATTATTAATTGTAAAATCAACAATAATATCCTTTCCGTTGTAAATGTGATACAAGAAGATAACAATTATTGCTGATTTTATATATATTTTTAGGCAAATAGAAGAAGATTTCAATACTAATGAGTTGTTTTAAAGTTATAATTTATTAGTTTTTGCAACAATATATTTTTCAAAATACATGATATTTTACATTGAGATATTTTTCGTGCCTAAAAGTATTTTTCATTAGCAAAATAAATACATGACATTTTACAACAAGATACTTTTCTTGCCTAAAAGTATTTTTCAACAACCTTAAAAGTATTTTTCAGTGGCGAAATAGATACATGATATTTTACAACGAAACCAAGGAAAATTGAAATTTAGTATATCAGCTCGATCAATTCAACTTTTTGGTACATTTCATCTTAATTTATTTTTTACAAAATATGACAGTATCTTCAAAACCAAGCAATTTAATGCACATTTTTTTCCCTGAAAACTGATTTTGTCTACCGAATTTATACGTGATGATTAGGAGTTCGCCAAGTGTAAAATCGGGTCAGGCTTTCAGCTGACAAAATCAGTTTTTTCTCAAAAAATTCATTAAATTGCACGATTTTTAAGATATATAAAATCCTATTCTATTGTGGGGATACCAAAAACACTCAATTGATTGAGTTGTATCAAATTTGTAATTTTCTTTTAGACGTAATGTTGACAAAAAGTCATTGTACAATTAAGTTAGTTTTGTAATTTTTATCAAATATGTATTTGCCACGAAAGTTTTTATCACAAAAATTCTAAAATATTTTTCTACAATAATAATAGTTAATATATAAAAGTATTAAAATGATATACTTTGGTGTCCAAATAGCTATGATTGCAACATATATTTTGTTGAAAAAAATTAAATATTAATTGATAATTAAATTTTGTAGCTAATTAGCTTGATTTCATATTGTTCCCAAAAGATTTGTACTTTTGCTACAAAATCTTTTATTGTCATTTGTCAAAATTGATGCTACCCGAGGAGCCTATGCTCCCGGAGGCTAAAGGTTTGATATTGGTGGATAAATGGGATTGCCTAACCTCCGAGTGAAATGATGTTCTGTATTGTTTGGAGTACTTGTAATTTTGTTTTTCTCTCCAGTAAGCTCACGTACTACAATCCTGTTGATAATTCTGATGCTTATTATCTAGAACAGGGGAGGTACAATGAATTCAATAAGAAGAACATGGTTGAAGCGGATATGACAGTCAGGTTTATCTTTGCCCCCAGATTTAATTTCTTTTATAATTTAATTAAGAATTTGATTTTGAGTATGAACTATAATCTTGACCGGATCTCGGCCGAGGATGAGTTTATTTTCATGTATGTTTGGCCGAAGAAAACACAAGCAGCTAGAAGGACGTACTGCCACAACATGAGGAAGTTTGCAACTATATAATTGACGATACTTTAATACATAATGCCCGACAACAACCAAAAAACATGCATAACCCTGAGGACGCGAGCGACGTATATGCGAATACTCATTGCCACTTGGCCATCACATCGACGACCTTCTTTGCCCAGCAAACTGGGCGCCTCTTTACGGGGCCAATGAGGATATATCCCGAAGGTATCACGTTGCAAGAGGGGCTTTCAGGACATTGACACAAACACTACGCCGTTTAGATCTTATAATAATGTCTGCTCTTGGTGTAATTTAAATTGTGCTCAGTTGCATTTTTATTTGTTTACGTATTTCCTTGGGTACCATAGCATGAACAACATTAATGCTGATCCTTGGATCATGTATCTTTGCATTACCTTTGTTTTGGTTGTTTTATATATGAGGTGGAGGCCTCGGTAAAAACTCCACGGCTCCCTGCTGGTTTCCTTTAAAAAAAAAATTGTCAAAATTGTTGCTAAGTCAAAATAAAAAATGAAGGTTGAGAGATACATGCTTTTGATAACAGAAAGTATTTTTCTGTTAAATATGTGAAAGAAAAGAAACAGAATATGACTACTCGCAACAAAAATATAATGGTTACTAAAAAATAGTTACAAATTTTATAATTTGTTGTAGTTAGCTAACCGAAGTCCGAGCTCTATAGTGAGTGCTTGAGGTCAGGCTATACCTTAATTATTCACAAACAAGATATCTGGAAGCCTATGCACTAGATTTCCTTTTTCATTTTTAAGAACTTTTAGAGCTTTACATTATAAATTTAGGATGAATTGTCCTAATGTCAGACTTAATTACAAGTCAGTCTTCCAAATTTTTTATTTTTTGGCGATTGTGGAATTGGGGTTGCGGACCTAAAAAATGGTGGTATTGTGAGTTTTTGGTGCTAGTTGGTGGATCTGGCGGTGTGTGCGGTGGTTGCTGACAAGATTTTATAGCGACCACACACACACTCTCTAGTCTGTACTCTGTAGATCTTGGGTAGTGTATATTCGATATTACAAAATAGTCTCCCACAGATTTAAAGCTTCACAAAAAGTAAAATTGGATTTACCATATTGTGATTTATAAAATATTTAAAATACTACATTATATTTTATTTTATTTCGATTAGTGCTCTTATCATTTTAAATTAATTTCAAATAAGCTTTTTACTGAATACTAATTACTCTCAACTTGCATTTTTTTGGAATATTTTTTTTCGATTGCAAAATCGACATATAACAAAAAATAATTGCATTTTCGGGACAATCGTTGCTGAAAAAATGACATGTACGCCAAAAAGATGATGTGTAGGCCACTTGTGTTACTATACTTTTTTATTTTTTGGGCTAATTCCAGTCACCTTGCGAGTTTGAACCTTGTAGTATATCCGATAATTGACTCAAGTATCGTAACTTAAAACTTAGCTACTAGCCCGGTCCTTGAAGCCGCGTTGGGTCTAATAATAAGTCTTCGAATGGGACTAAGATGGTCACTTGTGATATCCCTAGGTTGTTCATGCATCATTCTTTGCGCGGGCACTTTTACATTAATTCTTTACTTGATGTTTGGATTGTCACGTTGTATCTTTTATTTAGTGTTTTCTAATAAATCAAGGAGGTGCTCATTAAACGAGACCCCATGGTCTCGTTGGCTGATTTCTAAAGAAAAAAAAATAAAAATAATCGCGAGACCCCTCTACTAATCATTGTGTCTTCAACTATTGGATTTTTTTATTTCTTTTTACCTCCAACCATGTAATAGTATTTCTTTTCTTTTTTATTTTTATTTCTTGAAAAGCAACACTCATAGAACAAATATCCATAACAGATTTTCCAGCAACCAGAAAATAATTTGCAATGGAAATACTTGTCAAAGCCAAAAAGCAACATCAGAGATAGTCAATCATTAACTTGTCTTCTGCAAACCTAAACATTATCACGATCATGGGGCTTCGCTTCTTCACAGCCATTCTTAACGGGTTTGTCACTGTGATGGCCTACATGTGTGGCTTTATCATTGTCATCTTGAGGCTCGGTGAAATGCTGTCTGTGATGGTGGCCGGGGGCGATCGTGTCTGTGATGTTTTCTCCTATGCTCGTCATTATCATCGATGATGTTTGTGGTGATTGGAATGGCCCCTTTTTTTGTCAGATTCATATATCACTTGAATAATCTGAAAAGCTTGAATATGACCTTCTGTGATGCTTGGAGTGCTTTTGTCTTCTCCTTCTGATTGCCACACTAATCATCATAATCACTAGAAGAATCTGAATGACTAGATTAATCCGACTCTGAAATGTGCCTGTGTTTCTTATGGCTACGTCTCTTCCTCTTATCCTCATCACTGCTGTTTGTTATGGTGATCGCTGGCAGTGTCGGTATCTGAGACTGATTCAGATCTTCTCTTGTTCTCGGCAGCTTTCTTCTTTCTTTCCCTGGCTTCCGCTTCAGCTTTTGCCTTGGCAGCTGCTTCAAGTTTTTGTTCACATTTCAGGGGCGCTTCTTTCTTAGCCAAAACTCTCTTTTTCTTCTCCTCAACATCCATAAACACAACTCTACCTTCTGCATTTGGTGTGAAGTACATCTTATCAGTTATGACAGGAAAAGCAATCCCGAACAGCTCAAGAGTAAACAAAACTCAAGTACCCTTTATTTTGTAATATTTGATAACACTTGTCCACAGTGTGTGTATTACCACCGCAATGAGTACATTCAATGCGGCATCTACCTCTACCGAAACACCCACGGCCAAAACCTCCATTACGAGAAGAATTTGAACCACGACCACCACGGATTCCAGACCTAAAATTCTTCACAGCAAATGCAACAGGTGGAGTGGAAGAAGATGAGACAGAACCTAAAGTGCGTTGTCTCTCTTCCTGACTCACGAGAGCAAAAACCTTGCTCATGGAAGGCATAGGTTCCATAATTAATATCTGACTTCGAATCTGAGTAAAGGACTCATTCAATCCCATCAAAAAAGCCATCACATATTCTGACTGATAGTACATGCATAGATCCTGAACACCCCCACAGTTACAACGATTACAAGTGCACATAGGTCTGTAATTGGTTAATTCCTCCCATATCGCCTTGAGTCTAGTGAAATACACACTTACAGAGTTATTCTCCTGACGTGTGGAAAGCAGAGACTGGCGAAGCTGAAAAATACGCGGACCATTGGATTGTTGGAAGCGATCCTTGAGATCAAGCCAAACATCGCGTGCTGTGTCGGAGAACAAAATAGAAGCTGCGATCTCCTTGCTCACAGAGTGTAAAATCCAGGATATAACCACGTGGTTATTACGGACCCAGGCCTGACGATGCGACTCAGGATCTGCAGGCGACGGAGGAACAATGGAACCATCAATAAAGCCATGCTTGTTCTTCGCTGATAACGCGATCATCATCGAACGACTCCATGTCGTGTAATTATCCCCAGTAAGTTGCTGAGAAACAAGGAAGGAATTAAGGTGTTCAGACTGTTGAAGGAAGAAAGGATCATCGGATGGAACCGAGGAAGATGAGTCACCAGGATTCATGGCGAAAATCCAAAAAAACGGAAACAACAAAAATTGATCGGAATACTGCCGAAAAACAACGATCAGAAACAAAAAAATGATCGGAATATCGCCGGAAAACAACGATCAGAGAAGAGGAGCAGAATCTGGAAGCGAATTCTCTGCTGATACCATATTGTAAGCTGGAAGAGGAAAGTGAACAAACCAATTTGGGAATATCTGTTTCTCATAGCTCAACTGACAACTGTACATGAATTTATATGCACGTGAGTGAAGAAGAAATAAATAACAAAGCCCTAAGTCCTAGCCGTACACGTGTCGCTAGATCTGTAAACTGAATAACTAGCAAAGATAGAAAAACACGTCTCTATTACTAAAGCGTAAAAGCAACGCAGTAAAGACGTAAACCCTAAACTGCATAACATTTCAAATATTACAAAACTTTACACCACTGTGGAACAGATCTGAAGCTGCTTGGGGTAGGAAAGGAGGGGGCGAAGGTCGGTTGCTTCAGAATGCAGAAGTTGAAAGCTGTTATTAACTATTTCATGAGCTGCCCTTCTTCCAGAGTCCAACCATGTATCTTTATTTATCTGTTAACTTCTGGTTTCTCTCATCTCACTCTAATTTGGTTTTCTTTTTTATGTAATTTCATATTTTATAATTTTTAATTAAATTAATATTTTTTATTCATATGATATTATCTTATTTTATTTATTTATTATAATTTAGAACCTATTTAAAATAATTATAGATTATATATTAATATGAGAATTAGTTTTAATATACGGAAAAAAAATATATATATTTGCACACACATCTAAGTGTGCGGAGTTACTAGTATGTTATAATGTACAAACTACTAACATCTGATTAAGTATTTTATTAATTTTTTTAATCAAAATATGTTCCACCAAATACTTTCTCAATGTATTTTTTTTCCCTAAAACCGGACCAATGCGATGGTGGAATTTTTATCGAGGCATTCCAATCATATATGAATCAAGATCATTCCGAATTTAATGGTTTTAATAAATTCCCTACCGTAGTTTTTCTTGGGCACGATTTAGGATTCATTGAGATCTGTTGACTTTGTAGACCAATCATATATGAATCAGGATCAAGCAAGCGTCATACAGGAACATCCTTAACATAATCAAACACCAGATCCGACGACAAGATAAAAGAAGGCCAAAAAGGCCGCCAAATTTAAAATTCGTAGCAATGTAACTGTGAACGTAACTCTATTTGATAATTAATTATTATCTTTAGGCATGGCCACCCTTAGAACTACGGCTGCGTTTACTTTTAAAGTCAGCAATTCATTGTTTAAAGTTTATTTTTTAAAAAATTTATGACTAAATAAATCTCCAACCTCTTTACTTTGTTGGTTGAATTTTTAATTAGGTTTGACTAAAATCTAGATGCCTTTATTTAGAAAGTTGACAAACATGGGATAGCCTATTAAATGACCAAAATCCTATGCTTTGGTATGCGTGCCCAACGGTGATTTATTCTTTAGCAGAACTACATCCCAAATTGAATATACTTGAACCTAATTTCTTTATCCCTCTTCCTCTGGAAGTGCACAGGATAACGCTCACCACTGGATCGGCTCCGTGTGTGGAAATAATAGGAGATTCGGAGCTGTGAACTAACAAGGTAACAAGGGATGATACTTTATTTTTACAGTAGTAGTTGTTTGCTTGATCGATGTGTTTTTGTAGATGATCCCATTATTTCTTATATGCGTATATGTTGCACCGAATCGTGGTGAATGGTTTATGTTTAGTATCATTAGTTCGTGGGTGATTCCGCTAAGGCCTATCTTAATATAATTCGTGTGTGTTTTTATCTTGGTAGATGCAGACTTTTATTATACCATGTGAGTGTGGGAATGGAGCGAAGCTGCTGCTACGTGCTGGAGAGGGTGCACAGAACCCCGGCAGGCTGTACTACAAGTGTCCCTTGAAGATATGGTCCTGCTCTTTCATTTGGGCAGACGAGCTCTTGACGCCCAAACACGCTAGATTGCACCCTTTTATTGTGCCATGCAATGAGCCACCGAGATCGACACGGTTAAATGGTTGTTCCGCACGATCTCGTAATTATGAAGAACGAGTCCGAACCTGTGTGTCCGAAGAGGCCTCGTCGAGTGCTCCTGTGATAAGTGACACACCACGCCGTACAGCCTTCAACAACCAGCCCGATCTTATGAGCGTATTTTTCGGTTGCTATGCAGTTTGTTTTACATTGTTGTGCTTAGTGTTAGAACTTGTGATTGTAATGATGTTGCTGAAATGAAACAATACATTACCAAGTTTGCAGTATTTTGTCGTTTTGGATTTGTAAATGGTTTTGTTCAGAAACGCGGATCTGTTTTATGTTTATGCAAGAACCCTTGAGATGAATACTCTGTCCATTTGATGCAGATAATAATAGACTAGATGCTGAGATGCATATTAGATGTTGCAAATTACAGAAAGAAAAGCATTCGAAAGTTCTTGAATAAAACAGGGGACCACCTTGATATACAGATCAAAGATGTTACTTTTAGGGAAATCTAAAAACCCACACACAGAATCAAGCAATATGTTATAGGAATCATATTCATCAGCAATCAAGAGAGAAAGACAGGCAACGCTTAGCACGTGCAGGCCCGCGGCTGGACTCGGCATTGACACGGTTCCGATTAAGCTCGGGGGATATGACCAAGACATCCATAGCCGGAGCAAGCTCTTTACCTCGTCCCTTGGTAGTACTCATAATATCTGCCTGACATAGTCTTGCACGAAACCGGCGGCCTTCTCTTTCTTCTTTTGCTCGCGTTCAAACATCTCCTTCTCCTCATCCACTATATATTTACAGACATATCACATACTAATTCATGTTAACGATTACTAGCATTTTTCAGCAGTGCGATAAGGAATTTAACAGTGGCTCTTATGTATATCAGCGATAATCTCATCGATTGTAGGCAAGCGTCGCCCATCCAGCCCTATGTTGTGGAAAGCACGTGGTGGTTTTCTGGGTAGTGTAGCCTTGAATCCTGGCGTACGGGCTGAGTCGTCTCCAAATATAGCATTCAACTCCGGCTACATTCTCTCCATGGACACCTTTTGGTACGTCGAAGCAATCTCATGCGCCTTACGCATGAACAAAACAGCGCCAAAAAAAATGTACATAGCCAAGAGGCAGCCTTACTAAATATAATAGTGCAATTCGAAGGGAAATAACCAACTGAAGTTAAATTTAAATATAGTTATATTACCTCGCAAAGATCAATCCACGTCCAAATCGAAGCCTCTACAGAGTATGTCTCCCGCTAGTACACAACAGCCTCGTGCTCGATGATGCTTTTCCATGTGTTGTATCTAAGATGAGCAAGCTCGAAGTAGTGATGCATATCCGAGAGCTAAAAAACAAGCTTTGTATGGTATTGCATGTTGTCTAACACAGCCCAAAAAACACACGAGTCCTCCCGGGTAATAGGACGGGAAAGTCTCAAGGCATTCATTTCCAGCTCCCGTAGGAAATCTTCGTCGACACTCTCCGACCATCCAGTCCTCTCAAAGAAAGTTCCGTTTTCTTTCAAGAACCTTACCATTTTCAAAACAAATCAGATTGTATATTGCTCTACGAATGTGAGAAAAAGATTGGGAGAATGATGCTGTATTTATTGATAATGTTACCTCCTTAAGTAGCCTTAGTATCCAAAGCGGTTTTAATTCGCCAACAACCTCTTTCCCCCCTCTGGAACAGTAGTAATAAGATGTGAGTTAACAATGATGTAGAAGATATCAGAGGATACTAATAAATATGTTAAGTTGCCATTCTTATGTAAATCACAACTAGAGGGAATTCTGGAAGGGCATGAAATAGCAGGTACAAGCGATTGTCAATGAAACAGGAAAGCTGTAAATTTAGGCCTTGGAAATAGCCGTATGAATAATGAATGGGAAATCACCATTGACTATTCGGATAGATTTTATATACAATATAACTTTTATTGAGCCAATGCTCAACAAAGAATAATTAATGAGAGGATTTTCTGAGCCGTTTTCAAGATTCATTTAATTACAAATACTCTTGTCCTTTCCAGAAAAAGTCTATTTTCTTGTAAGAGAGAGTGTGATTAATTATCTCCTCCTTTAGTGATGTAAAGGCAAACGAAGGGCCTTAAACTCTCCAACTACCACAAAACTTTAAGCTATCTTCATTTCATAACATCCAATAGATCAAATGAATCTAAATATGCATAACCATTTCTCTTGACAACAAGTTTGGTTTTCAGTATTGAGAATTACTTACACTTCATCAAAAATGCCTCGCAGGTATAGATTTTGGCACTTTGTTTCACCATGGGACAAGGAAAGCATTAAGGAACTCAATGTGAAGATTTCAAAGCAAGAAAAGTGGTCCAAGATCCTTAATCCCTGGAATCCATTGGATTTTACTCCGTCGGCAAGACTATTTGTAAAGCACTTATACGAGTATGCAAAGGGTCACAAACTCAATAGTCATGGGAAGATAAGAGTGGCCTTGGCTCATGTTCATGTTGCACTCAACCATGACTTCAATATGGAAATTTCAAAGGAACAAGTCTGAGCTAAGTATCATGATCTGCAGAAGGAGTTCTTTCATTTTAGGCAGTTTATTAAATTCCCAGGTGTGAGGTTATCCGATGATAAAAGGTGCGGTATATGTGGACCAGCGTATTTCAGAGCCGTCCCGGAAGAAGAGGCCAGTTTCTATGTCCTTACTTTCTATTTACTATGTATTGTGTCATGGTTAAATTGTCCCTCACTTCATCTTTGTTGATGTTACAGGAGTGTTGGCTATTCAAACGGTTTCGTTTCATTGAGATTGACTTCTACAAAGAAATGCGCTTCGTGACCATGCAAAGACAAGGCTGGAGGACCCAACGACGAATGCGGTCCACATAGCTGCCACCACATATTGCCCCGCAATTTCGATGTCGGAGAGGAGATCATCGAAATCTGGGATTACGACATGGACTCTCTGTGAGGCACCTAAAGATTAGTGGAATGGGAATGTCGTTGCTGAAGATGATTTGTGTTGTTTGTTCTAGTGTGAACCTACATTATGTTTTGGCCATTTCGGATTTCAAAAGGATGTTTTTGATATTGATGAACCTTATGTTAGTGATATGTATTCAAGATTTTAATGGAGATCATTAATGTAATTTCCTTTTTCTCACTCCATTGTGATTGTGGTATATGGTTATAGTATTAACTTTTGCACTGAACCTTTATTTTGAATATGTATGATACCATTTGGTTTGGTATTCAAGATTTTATGGATTTGACAGTAATCTAGATGGGTATGTGTGTCTAAAATAAGATTTTAAAGAATTGAAAACCTTTCCCAAAAGATACAAAAAAATCGAGTGATGGAGCAGTGAAAATCAATATTTTATTTGTGTCTAGTACATGTAATGAGTGTTGAACCAAAACTTGAGTGTTAGAAATTGATTTCAAAGATACAGTAGTGGTTAAATGGCTAATCCCTGAACTTCAATTAATGCAAAGATGGTGTATCTTTAATATACTTCTGGCGCCAGAACTTAGTGATGATTACCCTCTATAAACTGATTTTTTGGATTTTGATAGGTTCATTAATAAGGCCATTGGATGACTCTTGAGATGTCTTAACTCTACAACTACCCCTGCTTTTGTAATTGTTATCTCAGCCCTTAATAAGTAAAAAACTCCTAAGATACACCATAGTTATTACTGAAGAACTCTTGAACTACTTAATCTCCTGCTTCCTAAGCTTGAACTCCAGTTAAGCTTCAAAAAATGAATCCCAAATACAGGTATTGCCGCCAGGAATCTCCATGTACAGAGGAACGTATTGTGGAGCTCCACAGGTCACTCCCTCTAGAAGAGAAGTGGGCCAGGTTATACCACCCATATAATCCGTTGGATTCTACCGCCAACACAAAATGCTTTGTCATGCGTTTACATGAATATGCCAAGGGTAACGAAGTGGATAGTCAGAAGAAGTTGAGGGTTTGCATGTCTCACGTGTTTGCTGATCTAAATAGAGAGCTTAACTTTGTTGTGAAAAAGGAACACGTATGGGCCAAGTATTGTGCCTTAGAGAGAGAATTCTTTCACTAACTTCTTGAATTTTCGGTTGTAAGGTTGTCGGATGACAGGAAGAGTGCGATTTGCGGCTCGTCATATTTTCATGTTGTCCCTTTGGGCTTTGAAGAAGTAAGTGGTTCCTGCTTCTAATATACATAATATTTAGTTTACTAAATTTGTAAGATAAAGAGTTCTGAAAATGTTTATGTTATGGCCTTTAGGAATGTTAGCTCTTCCAAAAGTTCTGTCTGATTGGTTTTGAATACTACGAAGAGATGCGTCTGATTATCATAAAAAAGGAAGCCGATGGAGACGGTCGAAAAGCAGGGCCATATATCTGTCACTATATTTTTGGCAAAAATTTCGATGTCAGCGAGGAGATCGTTGATGCTGGAGAATATGATATTGACATGCTCTGAATCAGCTATGGTAATTGTTCTTTTGGCTTGCTCTGTTTTGTCTAATCTTATGGACATTACTCTGGATCACTAACATTATTCTTTTTGGTGGGGTATAACTATTTAAGTTGTTGTTTGTAAGCCGCATAAATCTTTGAATTATGGTACTTGTCCTCATTGTTGCAGTAAACTGTGTTTATTTGTTTACACAGACTATTTTTATTGGTTTTGCAAATCAATCTTCCATATGTCCATGTGAGTAGTTTATATTAGATCTGAAATAACCACTGACTAACGATAGTAATAAGATGATGAATCATGCGATTTCGAATTACAGGAGAGCCATGATGCATAAACTTTAGATAAACTTAGATAAATATCCACAAAGGACAATGCCTTTCAGAATGTTCTTACACATACACCTAAGCTACTGGGAAACATTCCACATTACAGTCCCATGTAGATAAATAATTCCTAATTGCAATGGGGGACAGCATATGTTTTAAATGTTCATATCCCACAAAATCAATCCAAACCTCTGGCGGAGTAAGCAAAGTTTAGAGGCCTTAATGACAAAAAAGGAGTATATGATGATCATTCCGGAGCTTTCTGCATTGCCAAGTAAATAAGGTCACATTTGGCATCAGTTGGGAGTTAAAAAAAAAAACATCCAATTGGTCCTGATGTTTCGCCAACTCACTTGTTGCACGCACACGTTCGAATCAGGTAATCGACAACGGCAGCTCTGCGATTGCATCATATAACTTTTTGTGATTCTCGGCAGTCTGCACATCAACACGAGAATTAACATTCTTCTCGAACGCATCAGCAACCTTGTTCAACGCGTCGGTAGCCTGAACCCATATTTTATCAATCCTGGCGGCAATTTCTCCAACGTCTTCCTTTCTTTTCCGCTTGGCCTTGCCCTTGTCACCACTCTTTATAGATTGAGTTTTAGGGGAAGCCAATTGTGCTTGAGTAGGATTGTCGGATGCAGCGGGAATAGGACTATCAGATCCAGTCTCCTCGACGACCTCATTCTCAGTCTCAGTTGGTAGGCTATTGGAGTCGAACGCATTGCTCCTGATAACTCCATCAGTTCCAAAGATTTCAACCCATTCCTCATACATCGGTATCGGTTTCTCTCTAAATCCGGCAAGGTCAGGATGTTGCTGCTTAACATAAGCAAAGTAGTTGAATCACAGTTACTGAATAATGCCAAAACAATATGCATGCCTGTGTACAGACTTTATGCAAATAAAACCAATAAAAAGGTTCAATGTTTATATATTAATATAGAGCTCTCAGAATATTTCAGAAAAGTTCAATGTTTATTACCCAAATCATCACGTCCCAATCGTCTGGCAACGCAGTAATTGTCTTCAAAGTAGAGTTCTAGCCCGTTCCTGTTTGCGATATGGCACGGTGCTCCTCGCGGAAGGTTTTTTTTCCAACTATTGTACTTTGATAAGATATGTGGATTACCTTTTAGGTCGGTCCCTGGCAGTTGAAGTTTCATACGAGCTTCCAATTGGTCAACGAATCCGGTTCGATATCCGTTTGGAGCCTTCCATCCAGCAGCAATGATGTCTTTAAAGGCAATTAACAGCGCACGCTCTTCGACCGACGACCATGAACGCCGACCACCATTCCTTCTAATGCCACTACTTTCACCCCGATGCATTTCGGTATAGTTGGAGCGTTGCGATAGAGACATCTGCATATCAGTCCAAACCAAAGCAGAGGTTATCACTATAACTTGTAATTCATCATATAGAATTAAACATGGGACAAATCTGGGCACATAGCAAGAAACAATTCATAACTCAGTGACCAAAATAAAAATAAAAGTCAACATACATTGACACTATAAAAGTTCAGGTAACATTCAATTACAAAGTATTGACTTAACTACCATTTTCAAACTCATAAAAGCCAACTAAATCCAATTACACAAACTGTTTCAAGAAAGGTTTGCTTATATTATGAATTAGCCACGGTTTCGATAAGAATTCCACATATCCTCTACAATTTTGTCTCGGTAATTAGTGTAGCACCCGCAACGAAAGGCACCACATCCCCCTCACTATAAGACTAGCCCACACATGAAATAGGTAGTCCAAGCATGAGCCGGTCTCATAGCGAACGAGTGATAAATAAAAACAACTCCTTGGCTAGGCGGAAACTAACCCTGTACCAATTAATTCAACAACAAGATGAGTGCAATGCGGAAGCAAATGATATCAAATAATAACAACAGGAGCTCACAGGCTCAACATAAATAACAATGGGCTACAAGCCCTGTTTAAACAATTACATGTAATGGCCACGGGCCTAAATTAAATACATGAATCGGCACAGCCGACAACAATAATGATAAACCATGCGATGGCACAAAGACCTATTTAAATGAACAATGCAAGATAATAAAAGTAACAATATAATAATGTGACTAAAGTGTACATGTGTGACTAGAATAAAAGCCTAGACTTGACTACCGCCTAGCTACACCAGCAAGAAAGACTGAGAGGAGGGAAAGAGGGGTCAGTCTCTAGAAGACTGAGTGAGCAGGGGGCTATACATATATAGAAACATGCACATGCAAGTTATAAATCCCGAGCAAAGTTTTATTTTAAAGTTAGTTTCCATGAAGGGCATGAAAATGACTACCAATGCTCGGACTTTACGACTAAGCCAATTTATAAATACTTTCATTAATTGTTAGTTTATTAGGCTCGGTGAGTGAGCGTGCACAATTCTCCAACCTTACTCCGACCGTGTACAATAAACGTGATAGTTAATGAAAACGTGATCATGCAAGCATTATTCGTTACAATTGTTCGTTACGTTCATTCATTCATGATATTCGTGCATAAAACATTTTCCAACCTTCTTCTCCTGGGTTGATGGAAGGCCTGCAGACCCGAACCATCCGTTCGTTACGTGTCGAGACGGGGGCTCATGACTACTACCCGCTCCTTTGCGTGGATAAACCACCCGCTCAAGAATACCCCACCTTCCGGCAACCCACGTCGAGTGAAGGTATTCTTAAAGGGTACTTTGTATAAGAAAGGCTACCCGACGGCCTGTTACCGTTCCGAACCTAATCACACATTTCTCTGGGTCTAATATCATGATCGTGACGTGTGTTATCTCGCCAAAACATTTATAATCATTAGCACGTTCAATATATTTCATTACAAATCATTTTGTTGGAAACATTTACTCGATAAGAATTTACTCGATGACTTAACTTGAAATCGATATATAGAGTTTTAGGCCAAAACATTTCGCATACAGTTGTAGGGATTCAATACATAACTAGAACGAAAACACCCTCACCTGGAATGCCACAAGGCAAGAACTTGAGTAATATGGATGCTTATTCAATCCGGAAGTCTCTGCCCTGGAGATGAACTATACAAGAACAAGATTAATGTGTACTCGTGAGAAATGACTCAATATGAAACTAATTAAGGTACACGGCAATGTTCATGAGGTGTTCGTGGCATGATATGAAATGATAGAATATGTACACGGAATTATAAAATGATATATTATGGCATGTTAGTGTTCATATGCGTAATTAATGCTCCACAACCAAAAAAAATTTAATCCAAGTATACAAGTCATATAAATCACATACGAGAGCCAAGGGAGGGAAGGGAAAGCAAGAAAAGGGATTTTGGGCAAGTTTAGCAAAAGTGAACAATTTTTGGAAACACGAAAGCTGAGGAAAAAGGGTTTAACTTGAGATTGAGAAACGAAAATTGGATTTTGTTTGTTGGAAATGAAAGTAGACACACAGGGCTTTCCAAATATGTATCGCTTGAATCGTGGTTCAAAGTGAGGAAGAAATGGTATTAGCTCAAAGTTGGATGAATGCAGATTTTCGAGGAAGTGGCAGCACCAAAAAGGATCGATTATATCTCATAATCTAGAAAAGATATTGAGGTGCTTCCAATTGGAGAATGTTCTAGACTCAAAGAGGTTTCTACAATTAAAATTTCAGCTCCATTGGAGTAGATTTGAGGGTTAGCCCGACCGGGTAAAAATGTACTAAGAATTTACCAGCCCCGGGTAAATATGTCTGTAACCAGAAACCATATTGTCCGACCCGGGAAATTTTCTTCGCAAAATTAGCCCGCCCAGGTAAAGTTTGGAAGCAAGGAAAAAATAGTGAAAAAACAGGGGGTTTGCGGAAAAGGGCTCCCAAGCATCTCTCAACTCAAATCAATCACCAAGAAACACCCAAATACATCACAATACATGTTATAACACATATATTTCACATAGAAACAAGTATT